>JBBPKI010000596.1:0-20873 GCA_038089155.1 Nevesoporus exiguus
GTGTGCAATGCATCCTTCAACTGTCTGCTCCATGGTTTCCAGATGGCAAGATGTTCTTGAGCCAGATGGGCGACAAAGGCCTGCCAGTCAGTCAGTAGCAATCTATCCTCATTGGAGGAGATACTCACCCAGATCTCCTTATACTTGCCAGGTAGCCAGCCAAGCTTTTCTTGTAAGTTATATCTGCCATGGCTGATCCTTGAAACCTCCCCTTGAGGCTTGAGTATCAAAATCTTGGACAGCACGGTGGTGGGTGCTGTGCCACCCAGTTCCAAGTGACCTACAATGATTGGCGCCTCGGCATCTTCTTGAGGAAATATTCGGTGTTGAGTCAATGGCGGAGGAGAGATGGCATGTTTGGGGGAGAAAGTGGAGCAGCTAGTAAGAGGGGTGAAATGTCAGTGGTACATCCAAGGTACTTGGACTTTGGGCATTTTGAGATGATGCATGACCCAGCTGGCTGTGGCTTTATATGGGACATTGACAATAACCATGGTTGAAATGTTGACATGTATTCAATTGTTACTATTACTATATAATTGTATTACTACGAGGTACTAGGATTGCTATGAGATTGTACTACTACCAGCATTACAGATGGGCCACTTGTGTCAGGTGCCATCAAATGATATACACTCGACCTTATCAGATGGTGGGTCATGTGCTTGAAATTGTTGGACACTATTTAGGCCACTTTTTTCTCACACAACTTTTTTCTTTTCCCATCATGTGTAGCTGTAGAGTATAATGTACAACTATGTATGGGGCACCGCCATGCTAATGAAAAATAGTCCTGTTCATGAGTTGTCCAATTCATCATAATGTGCCATGGCCTGTGCAAACAAAAAAAAAACTGATGATGAGTTATCTGAGTCATCAAATAGCATATCTAGGACAACAATCTACTATCCATCTGATGACAAAAGCCTATTGGGCCAGCTGGTAGGTACCCAAGTGTACTACTTTGTTGTGCATTGGCTAATCCAGCTGTAGAACACAATATGTAATATGTATGCAACAGCATGCTACAACAAAAAATGAGCATGTTGAACAAAAAGGCCTGTTGGGTTATCCGAGCCATGTCATGCTGCTCGAATTGAATTGACAATTGCGTATCTAGGACAACAATCTACTTTGCTACCCCACACGTTCATTCCATGACAAAAGCCCATCAGTTGCACAGCTAGCTAGTACATACTCAAGTATGCTACCATGCTACCTTTATGTTCTGCTATCGACATTTAAGCCTTACAAGTCGTCAGGACAGTAATCATTTCAGTACTGCAACCCACACCATCCTGATGGTAGTGCAACAAATGGTATGCATTTTATTCTGAATCCATTCACTTACTGATTGCCCTTGTTAGTATCGCTCTAGGTCTACGATGGCCCCCTCCATCACAAAGCAAAAGAATGCTCTTTGTCTAAGGTCACCCAACCAAGTCACTATAAGAGATGTATGTACATAATACATCCACCCTTGACCTTTTCTCATTTTCTTCGTTTCTCACAGTGACCATCTTGGAGAACAATAGAGACTATTTCATCTTACTTGTTTGCAATTGCTTTGCTTGGCCTAGCTTTGAAGGCAGCAAGCTAGGGGATTAATATGATTGCTAGCGTGCTCTTAGGTCTGCAGTGCCCTTGTGCCCCCCAATGAGTGCACCAATCGGACCAGTAGTCGGGATGCTAAGGGGCTGCTAGGTGGGCCACTCAATCAAATCAATGTACATATTGAAAATCTATGTATGAATAAAATGGTGGGTCAAATGTAATGTACAGATGCTTTCCATATATTGCACCCAGACTCAACTTATGTGTTTACCTCATGATCAAAATTTGATGCAAAATAAATAATCAGAGGGTTATGCAGCATGGTTACAGGAATCATATCCAGCTTTTGTTTCCTGAATATACAGCGAGAACATTTCCCTTTTCAAACTTATCTTTTGATCAGACTTATTGTTCTCCCTTTGCCATCATGAATATAAAATGTCATCATTTTATTTTATTATATTCAAACTCTTTCAAAAATAAGTATCACAAACAAACCCTTGATCTCAGGGACAATATGTTAAACAATAAATCTAAGTATTGTTTGCTGAACTTTTTCGATCCTGCCTCAGGGGTGACTGTCTACTCATTTATGTAGGTAGCGATAATCTTGTACCAGTCTCTTCTTCCTGTCTTTTTTTAGTATGAAGAATACTGGTGATGTTTGTGGAGAGCAGGAGGGTTGTATATACCCTTTCTTGGTTTGTTCTTCCACAAAGGACTTCAGCTCTTCCATTTCATCCTTACTCATAGGGAATATTTTTGCCTTTTTGGGTTGAAAGCCAGGCTTTAGCTTTATCTTGTGATCCCAAGGCTTTCTTAGTGGTAGTCTTTCTGACTCCTTTTTACTGAACACTTCAAGGAAGTGGTGGTACTCTTGAGGAACAATTTCTTCTAGAGTAGGTTCATTTTTCTTTGACACTTCTAGATTTTTAATGAATCTTTGCATGGTTGAAGCGTGCTTCAGTTCTTCTTCTTCTTCTTTTGCTAGGATAGTACCACAATCTAAGAGCATATAACATGATTGGGGGCATCATGCCATTTTTACTTCTCCTTTGGTCCAGTCGATGGTCGGGTTGTGTTTTGCCAACCATGTGTACCCTAGAATCATATTGTTTTTGCCTAAGTTTGTGACTTCTGCAACTCGGCATTTGCAGTGTCCTTTGTAATTGAGGATTATTTCTGCTTTGTGTGTGACACTTCCTGCAGAATTCTTGGTTCTGTTGACATTAAAGACAGGGATCTCCCTTTCTAGTTTTTCTAGGGGGAGCTTTACTTGTTTGGCCCATTCTTGGTCTATGAAGACTCTGTTTGCACCACTATCCAAAAGGGCTTTGCATGTGTGTTGCTTGTGCTTGGTCATGGGGTGTGCAATAGAGATGTCCATGAGGATCTCATATTGCACCTTGGTATTCCATAAGAGGATTCACTCTGGGAAGCTTTCCTCATAAATAATTTTTTTTTTGTTTTCTTTGACTGAATTAAGCCTGCATTCCCATGCAGCAAGCTCCTTTTCTGGAGACCCAGTCTCAGTGTATGGTAAATGTACTCTATAGATAGGACTAGATGGTTCTGATTCTGAGGAATGGCATGTAGAAGAGGAATCGGAATCATCGTTGAAATCTTGTCCATACTGTACATATGAAGAGAGAGAAGAGAAACTATTTTTTGTATTTAAAAGTTCTTTCGGCTTCTGAGGTCCCAGATTCCTCAGTTGCCATAACCTTTTCCCTGCTTCTTCATCTCTGTGTTATGGAGATCAAAGAAGTAGGCCTTTATGGCTTCATAATCCATGCATTTAATTGCCCTTTCTCCTTTGGGCTCTTCTTCTTTCTTTTCTTCCTTTTTTTTTTCCTCTTCTTGTCCCATGGCTCATACTTGGGGAACACAGGGTGCTTCCATACTCCATTTGCACCAGTTCACTTTGTGTCCTCCGCCAAGGAATTTGCATTCAGTGCATTCCTTTTTTGGTTTTGGACAATTTTGGATGATATGCCTGTCTCCTGTACAATTATAGCACTTGGAGTTTCGTTGTCATAGTGCCCCGATGTCCATAGGTTGTCCTTGCCCTCTGTAGGTTCGGGCTTGTCCTTCTTGGTAGTTTGAAGGGGAGGCATAATTATTGTGAGATGATTCTTTCCCTCTTAGTTTGAAGGATTCCATACTTGCACCTTTTTTGAGGAGAGTATCTATATAGTCTTGGATGCAGTCCTTTCTTAGATTGTTATAGAAGATTTGTTCCATTATAACTACATCGACTGCTCCTTCTAAGAGTCAGACCCCATTTGGATCTTCTTTGGAGGGATCTCCTTTAGTTTCATAGTACAGTCCCAACCATCTAGTTAGGAATCCTTGGATGTTCTTGCCTTTGTATTGCTGACACCTTTTTAGTTGGGCTCTTGCTTCATCTATTGTGTTTACTGACTTGAATCTTTGGTCCATCAGCTTCCAAAGGGTTTCTACTATGGGCCAAGCTGCTTTGTAATCCATGTATCTTGTTAGGAGTTGTCAAGCCCATTGTTCAGCTCCATTTCTATCCTTTTCTCCATCTTTTGGTTGTATTCTGGAGAGGATGGCAATTGCTTTGTCTTCATTGGTAACAAAGGACTCCTTGTTACTTTTGAGATAGACTCCCATTCTCAATTTCCAACTATTATATCTTTCCCAGGAACCATCATATTGTCCTGGTTCTGGTACTACTTCTACTTTTTTATTGACCTTTACCTTGACATTCCTTGTTTCCTGTACTCCACTGGCCCTTTGTAGCATGCGGAGTTGATCTTTTAAGTTGTTGATTTGTTCAACCAACTTGGCGATGTGTTCTGCAGTTGCCATTGGTACAGGAGCATGTTCTGGTAGCAATTGGTAATTCTGGTCAGGGGACAAGAGTTGGTTGACGATTGGGTCATTGGATGAGTTGTCTGTCTTGGAGTCTACATGGGGGCGCAGGTTCCTATAGGGGTACTGTGATATGGTGGATTTCTTGTTGAACCAGCTCAGGTTCCGGTTCTGGTGATGGTGTGTGGAGGTTTCTTAGACTATTCAACCTCTCTTGTAGTTCTTCAAGGATCTCAATTCCCTGCCTGAGCTGGGGTCAGTGATTGAAGAGCTGAACTTGTAGGATGTGAGCCCTGAATGCTATGGCTTGCTCTTCTGGTATTCTGTGTGCTTGTAGTAGGATCCTATCAAAGGGTTCTCCTTCCCTGATTTGATCTAGAAGATATGGGAGGAAGTCAGAATCTTCCAAGGTATTGACTAGGGGTTCTGGAGTAGGAGTTCAGTAAAGATCTTCATTATTGTTTGGATGATAGTGTATCCACCTGTCTTCATCTTCTTGTCCTACATAAGGGGAGGCTCTCGAGTCTGGTTCTGATTCTGTGAGGTCTTCTTCAGGTACCATTTTGTCAGGGGTGGTACCACATGTCTGGGCTAGATCTCTGTTCCAGAAGCAGAATGTTCCAGTTTGATCTATATACCCATTGTTAGGGTTAAAAGAATATTCTCAGCAATATTTGTAATTTGTGCTGAAGATCGTTTCTTCTGAGGGAAGGCAAGCCTCGATCTCCTTGGACTTAGAGAGATCTCTTGGAAACATTCATATAAAAGGGTAAAAGAAGTGTGGACCTTTGTCAACACCAACTTCTACTCTATCAGGTCAATAGCCACCTGACTAGAGTCTTTGAAAATCATAGGTAATTTGGGTTGTCAGGCACAAGACTGCTCTTTTGACAATGACCAAATGCGTAGTAGTAATTCTATAAGAAATGTGCCTCATATGGACATGAGCCAAAGCTCCTTTGAATATGAAACATGCTGAGGCAGTTTTTAAACCAATTAAGTCCTCTCAAGGACACCCCTTGACAGCTCCTTAAGGTGAGACTGTCCTTCACTTGCTTATGGCGAGGGTATACATAAAAGGGAAGGAAGCACAAGTATGTGTGAAAGGTGAAGAGTTTGTAGGTAACAAGAGATTTCCCTTTGCCCCTAGGATCTGGGGTTGTCGCAAATGATGGTGAGGTAAGATGGATAGTAGTGAGGGAAGATGAGTAGTCAAGTCCTAATGTTGGCAACCTAGACCTATGAAGGCTTTGGTCACTACTACTAGGCTTGCTTAGAGA
Organism: Nevesoporus exiguus; assembly: GCA_038089155.1. NCBI lineage: Eukaryota > Fungi > Basidiomycota > Agaricomycetes > Boletales > Boletaceae > Nevesoporus > Nevesoporus exiguus. The sequence continues at coordinate 5,673 of JBBPKI010000596.1, forward strand.
ATCAAGGGGATGATCTGGGGGAATCAACCAGGACTTGATTGAAGTCTGGTCGTTGATGACATTGGGTTTATATACTACTTACAGGTTTAGGGCAGGTCAGAGATAAGTGACTAAGCTACTATGTCATTAATGATGTCATAGGTCTAGAGTAACAGAGATTAAACAAGCATGTTAGATAAGGGTCTAGAGCGAGTGTGAATGAAGTGAAAGGGTTTGACCTAGACTTGGTCATGTGACATGTCCCACAGTCATGTGATAGTGGTCATGTGACTTGATAAGATAAGATGAGATGAGAAATTGTAACATGATGACTACTCCATCCATATCCACAAAGATCTCATTCATCATTTGCTGGAAAGTGGCTGGTGCATTGCATTGCCCAAAGAACATTACAAGAGATTTGTAAGCTCCTGAATGTGAGACAAAGGCAGCTTTCCACTCATCTCCTTCTTTTATCCTTATATTATTGTAACCCCATCTTAGGTCTAGCTTTGTGAAGAGCTTGGTGCCTTGGAGTTTGTCTACTAATTGGCTTATGAGTGGTAAAGGATAGTTATTCTTGACCATCCACTCATTTAGATATCGGTAGTCTTGCACTAATCTTTTCTTTCTGTCCTTTTTGGGAATGAAAAAGACCAGTGATGTTTGTGGAGAGCGAGAGGGTCATATGTACCATTTCTTGGTTTGTTCTTCCATGAAGGACTTTAGCTCTTCCATTTCATCCTTACTCATGGGGAATATTTTTGCCTTTTTGGGTTGAAAGCCAGGCTTCAGCTTTATCTTGTGATCCCAAGGTTTTCATAAAGGAAGTTGTTCTGATTCCTTTTTGCTGAAGACTTCAAGAAAGTGATGATATTCCTTTGGAACCATTTCTTCTCAAGTTGGTTCCTTTTTCTTTGGCATTTCTAAGTTTTTGATGAATCAATATACAGTCGAAGTGTGCTTTAATTTGTCCTCTTCTTCTTGTGCCAGATATGTCCCTTGGTCCGAGAGCATATAGCAGGATCTTGGGCAGTGTGCCATCTTCACTTCTCCTTTTGTCCAATCAATGGTTGGGTTATGTTTTGCCAACCACATATATCCTAAGATCATGTTATTTTTGCCTAAATTGGTTACTTCTGTGATTAGGTGTTCACGGTGTCCTTGATAGTCGAGAATTATGTCTGCCTGATGGGTTGCTGCTCCAGCAGAAATCTTGGTGCCATCTATGTTGAAGACTGGAATTTCTTTTTTTATTTTCTGCAGTGGCAATTTTACTTGTTCAGCCCAGAGTTTGTCTATGAAAACTCTGTTTGCACCACTATCCAAGAGGGCCTTGCAAGCATGTCGCTTGTTCTTGGTAGTAGGGTGTGCAGTTGAGATATCCATAAGGATCTCATACTGCACCTTGGTATTCTGTAGGAGGATTCATTCTAGGAAACTATCCTCATAAATATATATTTTTTGTTTTCTTTGACCGAATTAAGCCTGCATTCTCATGCAGCAAGCTCCTTGTTCAGGGACCCGGTCTTGGTTGTGGGTAAATGTACTCTATAAATAGGTGATGCAGGTTCTGATTCTGAAGAATAACATGTTGTAGAGTTGACATTGAAGTTTTGTCCATATTGTGCATATGTGGAGAGGTGTTAAATCGTCCCAGACTCTTCGGACTCAAGTCTGATCAGAGGTCTGGAGGTGTTGAGGGGTGGTTGACGAAGTTCATCTCAGAGGTGGACCGAAGTCCAGAGCAGAGGTGTTGGAGTGGAGTTGCATAGGAAGGATGTCAGTGCAGGACTTATGTGTCGCACCCTTGAACAGGTCTGTGTCCTCATATTTTGGAGGAGCAGAGGTCCGACAGGAGAGGGAGGAGATTGCAGCAAGAATCCAAAGAGTGGGGATTAAGTCGATATTCGTGCTAAGGTTACATGACAGAGGAACATAGGTTTTATACTAGAAGAAGGATAGGGATATCAAGGGTGTCAGGGAATAGGTGAGATAAATCAAGGGTCCATAAGAGACCTAAGAAGAGATGGAGGAAGCGAAGAGATGTACAAACAGAATGTACAAAATATATCCAGGTCCAAAGTATAGCCAAGTCCCTGGGCAAGCACAGCCTTGCTCTGGAGCAGAGGAGCAGAGCTCTGAGCATGGAGGAAGCAGAGGTGGACTGAGGGTGGCAGAGGTGACTGGAGTCAGTTGGAGATGGAGCCAGAGGGGGTGGAGATGGATTGGATGTCATGAATATGACAAGAGAAAAGAGAAACTATTTTTTGTATTCAGTATGTTTTTTGGCTTCTAAGGTCCCAGTTCCCTCAGCTGCCATAGCCTTTTCCCTGCTTCTTCATCTCTGTATCATGGAGACCAAAGAAGTAGGCTTTCATGGCTTTGAAGTCCATGCCTTTTATTGCCTTTTCAGGCATTTCTTCCTTCTTGCTTTCATCTTTCTTCTCCTCATTCATTGCCCTTACTTGTGGGCGATGTCCCGCTCTGATGTTCTTCTTTCTACAGTCCATTTTGTGTCTTCCACCCAGGAATTTACATTCTATACATTCCCTTTTAGGATCTCTGCAATCCCTGGCAAAATGTCTGTCCTTCTAACAATTGAAAAAGGTGTTCTTTTTTGCTACAGCCCCTATGTCCATGGGCTGCCCTCAACCTCCATAGGTCCAGGCTTGTCCTTCTCAATAGTTGTTCTGTGTCGTTTGTCCAAAACTGGAACCCTCTTTTCTTCGACGGATAAAGGATTCCATTCTGGTTCCTTGGGTGGTTAGGGAGTCCATATAATCCTGTATACAATCTTTTCTTCCTCTATTATAGAAGATTTGTCTCATTAAATCTTCATTGATGGCTCTTTCCAGTAGTATGACTCCATTTGGGTCATTTTCTGCCGGGTTTCCTTTTGTATTATAGTAGTGTCCTAACCATCAGGTCAGGAAGTCTTGTATTGTTTCGTTTTTGTATTGTCAACATTTTTCTGATCTCATGTGAGCTTTGTTGACTTTGTTTATTGCTTTGAAGTGTTGGTCCATTACATCCCAAAGTGCTTCTATTGAAGGCCAGGCTGCTTCAAGGTCCATGAACCTTGTGAGGTATTGTCTGGCCCATTGTTCTGCTCTGTGATTGTCCTTTTCTCCGTCTTTTGGTCCTACTCTGGTAAGGACTGCTACTGCTTTGTCTCTGTTGGTCACAAAGGTTTCTAGGTTCCCATCAAGATATAATTGCATGCATATTTTCCAACTATCATATTTAACCTTACTCCCATCGAATCGTCCAGGATCCAGCACTGTTTCTATCTTTTTACTTATTTTTATTTCTGTGGTTCTTGTCTCTTTCACCCTGCTTGCCCTTTGTAGGGTTTGGAGTTGGTCTTTTAGATTATTAATCTGTTTGACCAACTCTGCAATGTGCTTGGCAGTTGCCATTGGTGTGACTTCTGGTGCAAGTGGAGATTGGGAGTTCCGGTTGGAGGATGAGGGCTGGTCAACAATTGGGTCACTGGAGGAGTCATCGGTTTGTGATTTGATGGGGGGCATGGGTTCTTGTATGGGTACCATGACATGGTGAAGTTCTTGTTGAACCAGTACTACTTCTGGTTCTGGTGTGGGAGAGAAGGAGGGAGTGTGTAAGTTTCTGAGGTTGTTTAATCTTTCTTGTAGCTCTTCAAGGATTTTGATGCCTTGTCTAAGCTGGGGTCGGTGGTTGTAAAGTTGGACTTGTAAGACTCAAGCCCTAAATGCTAGTGCTTGGTCTTGTGGGATTCTGTGGGCTTGTAGTAAGAACTTGTCAAATGGTTCTTTTAGAGGCAAGTTTCTATAATGGGTACCTAAGTTTAAGATTTGTGGCTTCAAGCCAAACCTTATCTTCTATTTTCCAAGGCATGAACTTGGTACAGTGACTCCAAAAACCAGCCCAATGTTTAATCCAAATCTGGTGTGTGAAGCGCACCACAATCATATTAACCAATTACATCTTGTTTTGGTGGGGTGTATTGTAGTACAGACCCTTGGCTACAACCTTGCTCAATACATTATGTAATCCTGTGTACATGCAGTCAAGATATGACCATTACAAGATGACTACCTCATTGGGCCAGTTTTTGTACTTTTTACTTGAGATATATTATTAGTACATCGTGTAGCCTCCTTTTGCCTTGAGCACTGCCTAAACCCTCCTAGGTATGCTTTCAATCAATTTCTGACATTCTTCAATTGGTATCCTTTCCCACTCCACCTGAATCCTATCCCATAACTCCACCATACCCTTAGAAGGAGTCTCATACTCAGCAAGTCTCTTTTTGAGGTACCACCAGAGATGCTCAATGAGGTTGAGGTCAGGAGACTGTGCAGGTCATACCATGGTCCTAAAATCTTGCTCTTCCAACCACTCCCTAACCTTTTTGCAAGCATGCTTTGGATTATTGTCCTGCTGAAAGATAATGTTAGAAGGATTGAGACCATGATACTGTTACGATTTCTCCTTGTCTTATCTTATCAAGTCACATGACCACTATCATGTGACCATGGGACATGTCACCTGACCAAGCCTAGGTCAAACCCTTTCACTTTATTCACATTTGTTCTAGACTCTTACCAAGCATGCTTTCTTAATCACCGTTATTCTAGACCATGACATCATTAATGACATAGTACATTAGTCAGTATTCCCAGACCTGCCCTAAATACCTGTAAGTAGTATATAAGACCAATGTCATCAATGACCAGACTTCAGTCAAGTCCTGGTTGATTCCCCCAGATCTTCCTCTTGATCTCTTAAGCAAGCCTAGTAGTAGTGACCAAAGCCTTCGCAGGTCTAGGTTGCCAACATTAGGACTTGACTACTCATCTTCCCTCACTACTACTCATCTTACCTCACCATCGTTCACAACAACCCTGGACCCTAGGGGCAAAGGGAACTTACTATACTACCATTCACATTCTTGTGCACTTGTGCCACCTTTGATTTTACATATACCCTGGCTATATGCTGGTGAAGGTCAGTTGCACATTAGGGCACTGTCAAGGGGTGAGTTCAAGAGTTCTTAATTGGTTTAAGAACCACCTCCACACGTTTCAATTTCAAAGGAGCTTCGGCTTGTGTCCATGTGAGGCACATACATTTTAGAATTACTACTATGCAGTTGGTCATCAATAAAAGAGTGGTCTTGTGCCTGTCGACCCAACTTACCTACGGATTTTGAAGACTCTAGTCTGGTGGCTATTGACCAGATAGAGTAGTTGCTGGAGTTAACAAGGTCATTGCATCCTTTTACGATTTTTGAATATTCCCATCCCATGCCTCAAAGTCTGAGGAGATTGAGGTTCGCCTCCTCTCTGAGGAAACAGTTATCATTTGAACACTGACCTTTGGAGAAGAAGGAGATGCTTTCAAATATGACATAAATGACAGGTGGCTTGATGAATTCGGATACTTCCACTGGTACAAAGACAAAACCCCGCCACCAGTCCAAAGGAACTCCATCACCCCTAGTTCACAAGAAGACAACAACTCCCAAGCCTCTCCCTTTACAGGAAGAGAAGACGAAAATGGGTGAATCCACTACCATCCAAATAACAACAAAGATCAATACAGAACTCCTACTCCAGTTCCCCTTGTCAACATCTTCCAAAATATTGACTTCCTCCCATACTTACTAGACAGAATAAGACAGAACAAGCCATTTGATGAGGCTCTATTACAACCACATGGAATCCCACAAGACCAGACACTAGCATTTAGGGCCAAAGTCTTGCAAGTCCAACTCTACAACCATCAACCACAACTCAGACAAGGAATTGAAATCCTTGAAGAGTTACAAGAGAGATTGAACATCTTAAAAAACCTCCACACCCCATCCATCTCTCCCTTGCCAAAACCTGAACCCAAACTGGTTCAACAAGAAATACATCACATCATGGTACCCCTACAGGGATCCATGCCCACATGTCAACTCTGAAACAGATGACTCCTCAGAGAACCTGCTCAGTGACCAACCCTCATCCCCAGACTGGAAGAGCCGATTGCCTTCCATACCTGATCCCATACCAATGGCCACCACCGAATACATTCAAGAGCTGGTCAAACAGATTAACAACCTCAAAGGCCAACTAAGAACTCTGCAAAGAGTCAGCTGGGTGCAAGAAACAAGGAATGTAGAAGTGAAGGTGAACAAAAGGGTAGAAGTGGTGCCAGAACCTGGACAGTATGATGGATCCAGGGAACAATATGATAGCTGGAAGTTACGAATGGGAGTGTATTTAAAAAGCAACAAAGAATCATTTGTCACCAATGAGGACAAAGCAATCATGATCCTATCCAGGATACGCCCAAAAGATGGAGAAAAGGACAGAAACGGAGTCAAACAATGGGCCCAATAATTATTAACAAGGTTCATAAACTACAAAGAGATATGGCCAACAACAGAAACCCTCTGGGACCTTATGGACCAGAGATTCAAATCAGTAAACACAGTGGATGAAGCAAGAGCATGACTGGAATAATGTTGCCAATACAAAGGAGAAAATATCCAAGGATTCCTCACCAGATGGTTGGGTCTCTATTATGAAACAAAAGGGGACCCTTCCAAAGAAGATCCAAATGGAGTAAGGCTCCTAGAAGGAGCAGTCAATGAAGTTCTCATGGAGCAAATCTTCTACAATGATCTTAGAAAGGATTGCATCCAGGACTATGTAGACGCTCTCCTTAAAAAAGGAGCTAGTATGGAATCCTTCAAATTAAGAGGGAAAGAATCTTCTCGAACCAATTATGCTTCATCCTCAAATTATCAAGAAGGACAAGGCTGTACTTATGGAGGACAAGGACAGCCAATGGACATTGGAGCCATCCAACAAAGAAACTCCAAATGCTACAACTGCATGGGAGATTGACATATCGCCTGCAACTGTCCAAAGCCAAAAAAGGAATGTGCAGAATGCAAATTCCTTGGTGGAGGACATAAAGTGAACTGTTGCAAATGGAGTACAGAAGCTTCTCAAGCCCCTAGAGTATGAGCTATGGGACAAGAAAAGGAAAAGAAGAAAGAAGAAAAGAAAGAAGAAGAGCCCAAAGGAGAAAGGGCAATCAAAGGAATGGACTACAAAGCTATGAAGGTCTACTTCTTCAACATCCACAATACAGGAATGAAGAAGCAGGGAAAAGGCTATGGCAACTGAGGAATCTGGGACCTCAGGAGCCAAAAGAAAGACTTCTAAATACAAAAAATAGTTTCTCCTCTCTCTCCCCATACGTACAATACGGACAAGATTTCGACGACAATTCCAATATATGTTATTCTTCTGAATCAGAACCATCTAGTCCTATTTATAGAGTACACCTACCCCCTACCAAGAATGGGTCTCCCACAAAGGAGCTTGCTGCATGGGAATGCAGGCTTAATTCGGTCAAAGAACAAGAAAAAAAATATTTATGAGGATAGTTTCCCAGAATGAATCCTCCTATGAAATACTAAGGTGCAATATGAGATCCTTATGGATATCTCAATTGCACACCCCACTACCAAGCACAAAAGGCATCAGTGCAAAGCCCTATTGGATAGTGGTGCAAATGGAGTCTTCATAGATCAAGAATGGGCAAAACAAGTAAAACTCCCCTTAGAAAAACTTGAAAGGGAAATCCCTGTCTTCAATGTTGATGGAACCAAGAACTCCACAGGAAGTGTTACACATAAAGCAGAAATCATCCTCAACTATAAAGGACACCATGAATGCCTAATCACAGAAGTGATGAACCTAGGCAAAAATAATATGATTCTAGGCTATACATGGTTGGCAAAGTATAACCAAACCATTGACTGGACCAAAGGAGAAGTGAAAATGGCTCAATGTCCAAGATCCTGCTACATGCTCTCAGACAGAAGCACCCATTTGGCATAGGAGGAAGAAGAAGAATTAAAACATGCTTTGACCATGCATAAATTCATCAAAAACCTTGAAGTGCCTAAGAAAAAGGAATCCACTTTAGAAGAAATGGTTCCACAAGAATATCATCACTTCCTGGAAGTTTTCAGTAAAAAGGAGTCTGAAAGACTACCACTAAGAAAGCCTTCGGTGTTACAACCCTAACCCATAGGTCAAGTATTGTACTAGCCAGTGAAGGCTAACCCTCAGGAGGTCATTAGGGACATCTTAAAGGAGTGGACAAGCTAGTCTTAAGGTGCTAGGGTAGAGATCCTGCACTCACTCAAGGGATTAGGGGAATCCACAAGAGATTTCGCTTGAAGCCCTTGGATTGTACTATTGGACTTTATATAGCCTAGCTAATCTAGCACGGACCAGCTTAGGGCTGGTTGTACCTAACTATGATGTATGTATGACATAGCTATGATGTCATGCCATGAGGCATGCCTGTGACATCACTAGTCTAGACTCTGTGTCTGGACTCCTAGAGTATTGTAATATTAAATAAGCCTAGTGAAGTGCCATGAGAGCATATAGCCATTAGCTAACTCGCTTAGCAAGGATGCAAGCATGTTGGATTGCCAACATTGGGATCACAAATAAAGCTAAAGCCTGGCTTTCACTCCAAAAATGCTAAAATCTTCCCAATGAGCAAAGACAAAATGGAAGAACTAAAATCATTTGTTGAAGAACAAATCAAGAAGGGTTATATTTGACCATCGTGCTCCCCCCAAACCTCCCCTGTCTTCTTTATACCAAAGAAAAACAGAAAGAAACGACTCATCCAAGATTATCAATACCTCAATAAATGGACAGTCAAGAACAATTACCCCTTACCACTCATACATAAGTCAATTAGTGGACAAGCTCCAAGGGGCAAAGCTCTTCACAAAGTTAGATCTTCGATGGGGCTATAACAACATAAGGATAAAAGAAGGAGACAAATGGAAAGCAGCATTTGTCTCTCACTCCAGAGCATATGAACCATTAGTAATGTTCTTCAGGCAATGCAATGCACCCACTACATTCCAGAAAATGATGAATGAAATCTTTGCTGACATGGATGGTGTTGTCATAGTTTACATAGATGACATAATGATCTTCACAAAAACGAACAATGAAGCAGAGCATGATAAGATTGTCCAAGAAGTTCTCAAAAGACTCAAGGAACACAACCTATTCTTGAAGCCTGAGAAATGCTTCTTTAAGCAAACAGAGGTTGAATTCCTCAGAATGGTAGTTAATACCGATGGAATTAAAATGGAAAAAGGAAAGATAGAAGCCATCCTTGAATGGCTGACACCAAAGAACATCAAAGGAGTGTGCAGTTTCTTGGGACTAGTGAACTACTATCAAAGATTCATTCAAGACTTCTCAAAAGTCTCTTGACCCCTGAATGACCTTACCAAGAAAGATCAACCCTGGCAGTGGGGCCCCCAGGAACAAAAAGCCTTTGACATGCTTAAAACAGCATTCACCATGGCACCAATACTCACCTATCCAGACAACAATAGCAAGTTCTGCCTGGAGACCAACACTTCAGATTTTGCCACAGGCATGGTTCTTTTCATTAAACAAGATGACAAGTGGTACCCCATTGCATTTTCCTCTGCATCAATGACCCCTGAGCAGAGAAATTACCCAATAGCAGACAAGGAAATGCTCACCATAATCCTTGCCATGGAACAATGGCAGCATTACCTTGAGAGGGCAGAAGAATTCAAAGTCTGGATGGACCATGCCAACCTCCAGTACTTCATGACGAAACAAGACTTAAATCGTCGCCAAGTGAGATGGTCACAGTGGCTATCTTGATTCAATTACATCTTAGTCAATAAGCCTGGATCCCAGATGGGAAAGGCTGATGCTCTCTCTTGACGAGAGGATCATGCTGCTAGAATTGACAAAGACAACAAGGGTGTACAAATGATCCCTGAAAACAAAGTAAGGGCATACTCAAAACAAGGTTTCACAATCAAAGGAGAAGAAAGGAAACTCCTTGAAAGAATTGTTGAAGCACAAGAAGAGTGGAAAGGTGCTGATAAGCCCAATCTACTAAATAAAGACAGAATTCTATATCTTGGTGATAAAATCTTCATACCAAATAAAGAAATATTGCACCAAGACATCATTACTCTTTACCATGATTCTCCAATTGCTGTACATGGCAGTGCCAAGAAAACCTGGCAGATAATAGAATGATATTTCCAATGAAACGGCCTTTAAGCCCAAGTAAAGGACTATTGTTCATGCTGTGACAGATGCGCAAGAATGAAGCCAGAAAACAAGACACCCAAGGGAGAATTAATCCCCAATACAATTCCAGAAGGTCCATGGAGAGACATATCCGTGGACTTCATTACTGATCTTCCCCTTTCAAATTCCTACGACTCTGTTCTAGTCGTAGTAGACCAATTCTCCAAAGAGGTGGAATTCATTCCCACCAATAAAACAATTACAAGCTTAGGAACAGCTAGGTTATACAGAGACCATGTTTGGAAGCACCATGATCTACCAAGGTCCATAATTTCTGATAGAGGACCCCAATTCGCTTCTCAAGTAATGAAGGATTTGAGCAAAATGCTCAAAATAAACCTCAATATGTCTACAGCATTTCATCCTCAAACAGATGGGCAGACAGAAAGGGTCAACAGAGATCTTCAGCAGTATCTCAGACTGTTCACTGCTGAGAAACAAGAAAAATGGGCAGAATGGTTACCCCTGGCACAGTTTTCATACAATAATCACCAGCATTCCACCACTAAGAAAACCCCATTCAAGGTAACCAAAACCTATGAACCAAGAATGGGAATTGAACCTCTCATTACCAAGAATGAATCATCCTCAGCATTTGCACAGGACTTTTCCCAAATGCTTGAGCAAGTGAAAGAATCTCTTGAAAAAGGTCAAATCACAATGAAAAAACAAGTGGATAAACACTGCACCAAGGTTCCTGATATGGCAGTCAGAGACAAAGTCTGGCTATCAACAGAGAATATTAAACTAAATTGGGCCTCGAAGAAGCTCACAGAGCAATGGATTGGCCCTTATGAAATCCTCTCATTTGCAGGCCCTAACGCCATCACATTAAAGCTCCCTTCTACCCTGCAAATCAACCCAATGGTTAATGTCTCAAGAGTTAAACCTTATAAGGAACACCTTGAAAATCAACCTGTTGTTGCCCTAGGACCATCATGGGCACACAAGAAGGATTACCAGAGTTTGAGGTGGACTATATAGTCAATTCATGCCTCAAAGGACATTCTCTGGAGTTCTTAGTACACTGGAAGGGCTATGATGAGGAAGACCAAACATGGGAACCTCAAAGCCACCTCACTAACACCAAAGAGGCAATCAAGGACTTTTACCTTTCCAACCCAGTGGCACCCCAGAAGCTCAGAATGGTCCAAACAGACTTTGATTCTCCCTTCTCTTCTTATTCCAATATAACAGAACCCTTCCAGGTTCCCTTCAATCACCTGGAATGCAATTCATAGGAGGGGGGTAATGTTATGATTTCTTCTTATCTTATCTTATCAAGTCACATGACCACTATCATGTGACCATGGGACATGTCACCTGACCAAGCCTAGGTCAAACCCTTTCACTTCATTCACATTCGTTCTAGACTCTTACCAAGCATGCTTTCTTAATCACCGTTATTCTAGACCATGACATCATTAATGATGTAGTACATTAGTTAGTATTCCCAGACCTGCCCTAAATACCTGTAAGTAGTATATAAGACCAATATCATCAATGACCAGACTTCAGTCAAGTCCTGGTTGATTCCCCCAGATCTTCCTCTTGATCTCTTAAGCAAGCTTAGTAGTAGTGACTGAAGCCTTCACAGGTCTAGGTTGCCAACAGATACTGCATGGTTTGTAGCAGTTCATCCTTCAAAATTTGAAGGTAAAGATCCCCATCCATCCTACCATCTATCTTGGAAGCATAGACAATTCCATCCCAAGTCATATAGCCTCAAATTATCACAGATCCCCCATCATGCTTGATGGTACCCTCCATTAATCTATCACTGAGCTTTTCACCTGGCTTTTTCCACATCCATTTCTTCCCATCTGACCATAGGCAATTAATTTTGATCTCATCAGACCATATCACCTTCTTCCAGTCCTCCATAGTCCAATCCTTATGAGCATATGCAAAGTCTAACTTGGCTTTGCAATATTTTGGTAAAAGAAGAGGGTATTTCAGCTTGGAGATAGCTTTCATACCACTCTTTTTGAAGTGATCACAAATGATATTTGGATGGAGGGGTTGATTGGTAAAAGCAGAGAGAGTTTTGGTCAATTGAATAGCATTCTCTGCTCTATGGAAGGAGATTAGATAAATAGGATGGCAAATATTAGTAGGAGAAAGCTTGGATGGATGTCCACCAGTGGCCTTCTGAAGGTCTGGGTGCTCTTGGGAAGATAGCCTTGATATAGTAGCACATCCAATACAAAGCTGGGTGGCAATAATACAAGCTAATTGGCCAGTATCAAGCTAAGCAAGGATAGTAGCCTTTTAATCAGCAGTGAGAGATTGCCTGATGATGGAAGTGGAGAATAAGAGTGTGTGGGAACATTTTGAAACTCAGACATACTATTTATATATGTATCTTTGTTTGTAGCATCAACAAAGCCAAATACAGCCTGATTTGATAGAGATTTCAATTATGAAATCAAAAGTACAAAAACTGACCCAATAAGGTAGTCATTTTGTAATGGTTATATCTTGACCGCACTTGCACAGGATTACATAATGTATTGAGCAAGATTATAGCCAAGGGTTCTTACTACAATACACCCCACCAAGACAAGGTGTAATTAGTTAATATGATTGTGGTGTACTTTGCACACCAGATTTGGGTTAAACATTGGGCTGGCTGTGGAGTCACTGTAGGCAATCTTTCCTTCATGAGATGTTGAGCAGTGGAATAAGGAGCAAGTGCTTCTTTTTGTGCCTCAGCAAGGGTGGAGAGACAATCTTCTATGGAAGGGACAAAGGACTTTCCTAAAGAAGGACAAGCTCTAGGTTTATATTCCATCATGAGGAAATAGGATGACTGGTGGTAGAAGAGTGGGCTGCAGAGTTGTAGAAGAATTCCATAGTACCAGGACATCCTTGACAAAAGATCCATAGATAGATTTCAAGCTCCTGATTGGCTCATTTAATTTGGCCATCAGTTTGTGGGTGGTAGGTGGATGACAACTTAATATCATACTAAAGGAGGAGGCAGACTGGGGATCTCTATCAGAGATACAGGAGTCATGAAGACCAAATCTAGAGAAGATGTGTGTAAAAAAGAGTAAAGCTACTCCAGCAGCAAAGACATTTTTGGTGCAAGGGAGGAGGATTACCCTCTTTGTAAGGCCATTGTTACAGAGCACATCCCTCTGGACTGCTAACAACAAAGGTTTTTTGTGAGGAGGCACTCATGAAGAGGCACAATGTCTCACAAGGAATAAAGAGGCAAAAGAGATCTGTTGAGGTGACAGTTCAGTCAGGAGCAAGTCCAGAATAGAGGAGGTGGAATTGCACAGGTCTAGCCTGAGGTTTACAAGCAAAGTAGTTAACTACTTTTAGTCCAAGGGAATGTGCACAGACCAAGATGAGGGTAGGCATAGAAAGAGATGGAATGTAAAGGAACTACTGCAGATGGCTATGAGAATCATGACAGCATGCAAGAGAACACTATTAGGAGGTAAGTGTTCAAATAAAGATGGAACTACAAAATATAGAGTGAATAGGAGAAAGAAGATTCAAAGATCATGAAATAAACATACTTCCCATGAGGGAAAGGATATTGAAAGGGAATGCAAATGGTAAGAAGGAAAAGATGAGGTATAAGGGATAAAATTGTAACACTACCCCATTCATATGCCTGCTTCCACTGAAGCAGAATAGAGACTGAGAGGGATGCACACAGACCTCATCCAATCAGAGCTCAGATACATCTGGATCAATAAAGAGGCAACCTCCAATGGTGTGTTCAATGCTTCCACAAAGGGGGCAGTGGAGGGAGGGGCAGCATTCCACCACATGTCCCCAGTTGTTGCAAGCAGCACAATAATGGGTGAGGTATTGAGAGACAGGATGCCCTGGGGCAAAGGCATGACAGTGGGGGCATTGGTAACTGTGACAGTTGATTCTAAGATGTCTGAGTTGTTGGCACTGGTAGTACCTTGTAGTTGAGAGGTCTGCTTGAGAAAGCCTCACTTCCAAGGTGGGACTGAGAGGAATAACTCTTGTGGGTAAGATGATGATGAAGGCATTGGTAGGGAGGTTTTGAGGAGTAGTGGAGATGTGAATGGCTGTAGCAGCAGGGGGGAGCTGGGCAATTGGAGAAGGGATTTGTGGAGGAGGGACAATGCAAACAGGGAGAGCAATTGCCTGAGAGACAGGTGATGGAGTGGAGGGAACCAATGGTGGGGATGGTGGGCGAGGTACCACTAATGGGTGACCTAAGATCAGGTCACTCTCTAAATAGTCCAAAAGATTGGAGTCAGAAAGGGAGCCCAAAATGATCTTGGTAAACTCCTTAAGGGTAGAGAGCAGAAATGAAGTAATAATGTCATCAAAATGATGGTGATCCATCATATCCAGGGCACAAAGGCAAAGCTGATCAAGAAGGGTTTTCCTGGTAGTAGAAAAGTCTTCTCTATGTGACATTTGAGAGTGAGAAGTGAAGATTCAAAAGGAAGATGTATGATGGTAGAAGAGAATGGCTTCCATAAGTTCTAAGGTAAATGAAGAAGATTCTTCAGCAAGATGAAGAAGGGAAGGATGATCCAAAACATGCATATAGGTGGCAAGACATTGGAAGCATAAAAGGTTTTCCATGTATAGTCATTGCAAAGCCCATTCTGGGATAGTGGGTCTGGGGGATTGAGCAAGGAGTCCTCCAGGGGCAAGAGATGGAGCAGGGTGAGCAGAAGGTGTCTCAGCAAACAATGGAAGAGCTGTTTCAGTAAAACTGGAGGGTGATGATACAGTAGAGTGGGTTTCAGACATGATGTGGGGTGGTCAAAGGAGACAGTGGAGTTAGGACGAGGACAAGTATAGTTATAATAGCTGCAAGGGAGATGGCAGAGAAGACAATCACAGTGATAAGAATCTGGTGAAAGGTGAGTATTATTGCTCAAGAGGAAGTGGAACTCTTATATTGTCTAAGGGTGACAGGAGCATGATGAAGGTTTCACTCAGGTTCCCAAGTGTTCTCAAAAGTGGGATATCCTTTCCACTTGATCAGGTACTGGTGGCAATTGGCAGAGCCCTGATGAGAGAGTAGAGCCTCAATTTCATA
>JBBPKI010000597.1:0-18549 GCA_038089155.1 Nevesoporus exiguus
ATGCCTAGAAGGGTTCAGGCAGTGCTTAAAGCAAAAGGAGGCTATACCAAGTACTAAAGTGTTGAAATACCCTGTTTGATTCAAAAGTGCAAAAACCCTTTCCATGATGTTACTGTTTTAAATCAATCATATCTCCATAGCGTGTGAACCAAATCACATGACTCAGGGAGCAATTCCATAGCCAAGAGTATGTACTATTTATAACTCCACTAAAGCTAATTGTAATTCCCACGCTGTTTGGTGGTGTGCTTCACACACTGCCATCCAGGCCAACATGGAAAGGGTTTTTGAGGTCACTGTACAAATGAGAGTACTCATTTGACCCAAATGATCAGTATATCAACCAAGATGGGTGCTATCACTTCTTCAGAGGGCAATTAGCTCAAAGACCAAGAACCCCCACCCCTGAGGAAGGATACAAGGAGTACTCCTGCAATCCTAATGAAGGCTGCATATGTAGATAATGATGGGTGGTTTCACTATTACTCAGGAGAACCACACCAAAGAACCCCAATACCCCCTCCAATCCAAAGAAAAGCTATTCAAAGAAATCTCTTCAAACTTTGAAACCTCCACCCCTATCTTATAGATTGAATCAGACAAAATCTAGATTTTGATCCAGAAATTCTATTTGCATATTACATTACAAGAGAGCAAGCCACTCAATTCAGAAGAGAAGTGCTGAACATACAACTTTACAAAGCACCAGCTCAACCTGTGGAAGTATCACACCTCTTGTAGGAAATTGAGGAAGCTCTAGGAGGACTTAGGGCTTTAAATACTCCCACATCCAGTCCTGAGCCAGAACCAGAACTGGCTCAACAAATAGCACAAAACATCATGGAACCCATACAGGAATCTGTTTCCCCTCATTGACTCTGAGACAGATGACTCATTCAAGCACTGGCTCAACAACCAACCCTTATCCCCTGACCAGATCTCCAAATCTCCAGTTGAACCCAAAGCCATGGCCACAGCAAAACAGGTACAGGCCCTCACAGATCTCATCACTAATTTGCAAGCACAAATAAGAATCCTTCAAAGATCAGTGGGAGTACAAGAGACAAGAAATGTGGAAGTGAAAGTTAATAAAAAGGTGGAGATAGTACCAGAGCCAGGACAGTATGATGGCTCAAAAGATAGATATGTATGATAGCTGGAAACTAAGAATGGGAAATTATTTCAGAAGTAACAAAGAAACTTTCACCACAAACCAGCAAAAGGTGATTGCTATCCTATTACAAATAAGACCCAAGGATGGTGAAAAAGACATGAATGGAGCAGAGCAATGGGCTCAACAGCTCCTCACCAGGTACATGGACAACAAGGACCTTTGGCCCACTGTCATATCTGTGCCAAACTAGCCATCTCCACCTCCTCTTGCCCCATCTCCAACCTACTCTGGTCACCTCTGTCCCCCTCCAGTCCACTTCCATCTCCACCACACTTGGAGCTCCAAGGAGCTCCACTCCTCCAATCGGACCTGTGGCTGTGCTCGCTTGGAACCACCCAGACATTACCCCATTTGTTTATTCCTTTGTTCTTAGACCCTTGATTGGTGTTTATTTATATCCCTGACAAATCCTTGAGCCTTACTTTGCTTCTAACCTCCTAGAATATTTTCATATATTCTTTGTCTTTGTCAGATACTATTTTCATCTCATTTTGTACCTCCTCTGTTTACTCTGCCCTATTTAACTCCTATGTACCTTCTATACTATTCCTTAGTATGAATATTCAAACAAAGTCACCCTCCTCTCATTTCACAATCATCCAATCTCCTCCCTGTCAGACTTCTGTGCCTCTGAAATATGAGGACACAGACCTGCTTAGAGGCACAACACATAAGTCCTGTGCCAATGTCCTCCTGAGTAGCTTTGCTTCAACTCCTCCATTTGGACCTCTGGTCCAACTCCTACACTAACCCCCCCATTAACCCTTAGAACTCCACAACTCTGGTTGGACTTGAGTCTGGAGGATACTTATTTTAATAGTATATTCATATTCACACATGAGCAGGTCTCCACTCCTTCAGTTTCCCTTCATGTCATTATAACACCTCTGATGCCCTTCACATGGGCCAGATTCATATTGAATCTGACCACCCTCTTATGGTGTTATGTCCTCTTACCTCTGCTTTGTACTCTGACCCTCTGTTAGGATCTTTACATGGGCTATGGTTTGTTCTGAACCAAGCCATGCCCTATGGAGCTACCTCATGATCTGACCTCTGACTGACTCTGCCCCTTCAGCAAGTCTCCTTTGGGCTACCATTGTGGTACCTCTGAACTCCATTCCACCCTGCCTTAGTAGCCCTTTATTACCTTGATACCTCCATTTCCATTTTGCCCCCTTGGGCATCCTTTGTTCCTTACCTTTAAAGCTCTGTCTTCACTCTGCCTCTTCAGTAGTTTTTCTTCCTTCATTCCTCTGTACCTAATTTGACAAACTCCACTTCTCTGAACCTCTGATTTACCTCTAGTGCTTTGAAGGCCCTTCTTTCCCTTCTTCAATATTTTCCAGTCATCCTGTATTCCCTCCATACCTCCAGTCAACTCTGCCTTTTGGCGAGTTGTCTCTTCTTCTATATCTTGTTGTAGACTTTTCCTTCCTTTTGCCACTGTGAATCATCTTTGACATTTTCATCACCTTCTTGGGTTACTAACCTTGTTGGTTTTAGGACAGCTAGCTTGCAATGATACTCCATTGAGTAATTGGCAATGAGCAGCACCTTGTTCATGATCTATACAAGATAGTAATGTCAAGTCCTCCACTGCCTCCAAGCTTCTGGGGCCTTCACAATTGTGCTCCACCCCACTGTCTCTGGATAGCACTTGGATTCACCATGGCCCCTTGGACTTACCTGAGTCCAGTCTGCAGTCAACCTCTAGTCACTTAATGGGGGAAAGCAGGACATCTCAATTGGAAAGTCACCCTGCAACATCCAACCACAACCCCAACCCTCAACATCCACCTCCAACCCCTTTGCACCTGAGGACCACAAGTCTGAAGGTACCCTGCTTCTCTGACACCAACTCTGATACCTCTGGACATTATGGTGATGGACCACTTTGGTCCTTTTTTTCCTTCTTCTCTTCATCCTCTTCATGTTTTGCTCTGACTATCTAGACTCCTTGATAATGGACCTACTTCAGGTTCTGCCATGGTATCTTTCCTTCTCCTTCTTTCACTCTTGTGTACCCAAGGACCTCATGTCTGAAGGTAACTCTGGCCTCACTCCAGCCAACTCTGCTCAGTCTGGATGGCCCCTACTTTTTCTCTTTTGTTCCCTTTGTACTCTTCTCCAGACCTAGGACCATATCACCCTTGTCTTGGCTCCATTTGAGAGCACCCCCTGATGCATGCTTTTCTTTTCCTCATGTCCTCTTTTATGACCTTATGATCCCCCCTCTGGGTCCACTCCAGACCATCCTCTCAACTCCAGTCATGTCCAGTTGACCCCAGCCCACCAGACCCCCTTCCTCTGTTTTTCTTTTTCTTCTTTGATATACAGTATGATAGAATGTGATAGAATGTAATAGAACTTTGTGACTATGTGAAAGAGGGATCAAGAAAAGTCTGTAGTACTGTGAAGAGAGCTAAAAAGTCCTAACAATACCCCATTTTTAAGACTCAGATTCCAGATGAATAGGATCTTCAACTGGTGGGATTTCAAAAATGTTGTTAGAGTATTTCTTGTAGCATTGCTGGAAAGAGAGAAAGTCAGGGGAGGTGAAGAGGGAAGATGAAATCTGTGGATGAAGGTGGAGACAGATGGAGGGTCAAGCAGCAAGGGGATGTTTTTGGTGGAAATCTTAATTGGTATCCCATGCATTTGAGAGGTCAGAAAGCTTTTTCCATTTATGTTTCTCTCTAGGAAAACCTTTTCAATAGATTAGATATTCTATTTGGCTTCTTTGTTCCTGAGAATCTATTATGTGTTCAACCTCTTGATTTGTATATCCTTCAATCATGACAGGAGGAGGAACTGGTTGTCATATCCATCATTCTGACCCCTTTCCATGCCTCCTCCAGCCATCTCTAACCATCTCTGGTCCCCTCCATCTGCTTCTATCCTTCCTTCTTACTCAACCTCTTAGAGTTCCATCCTGGAGTTCACTTCTCTGCCTGGACAAGCTTTAGTGGCACTTGGACTATCTCCTTTTGTATGCCTCTTTGTTCTTTGACCCTTCATCATTCCTCACTTGTATCCTCAACACTTAGTCTGTTGGCAATCTATACCACTTGAGGCTTTGGCTACCACACATATGTATAGTACTTGCTTAGAGATCAAGAGGATGATGTGGGATATCAACCAGGACTTGACTGAATTCTGGCTGTTGATAGATTCAGGTTTATATACTACTACATGAGTTTAGGGCAGGTCTTGGAATACTGACTAGGGTACCATGTCATTAATGATGTCATGGTCTAGAATAACAGTGATTAATCAAGCAAGGCAGATAAGAGTCTAGAACAAATGTGAATGAAGTGAAAGGTAGTAACCTAGACTTGGTCTTGTGAGATGTCTCATGATCACATGATGATGATCATGTGACTTGATAAGATAAGATAAGTGGAAATCATAACACCACCCCCCTCCTATGAATTGCATTCCAGGCAATTGAAGGGAGTCTGAGAGAGCTCAGTGATGCTTTCAAGGGAAGAAAACAAAGAATCAAAGTCTGTTTGAAGCAGTTGAAGCTTCCAGGGTGCTGCCAGGTTCAAAGTGTAGAAGTCCTTTAATGTGTCCTGTGCATTCTTGAAATGGCTCTAAGGTTCCCACATGTGGTCTTCCTCTTCATAGCCCTTCCAGTGTACTAAAAATTCCAACTCTTCCTTTGAGGTGAGAATTGACTATGTAGTCCACCTTGAATTCTGGTTCTTCTCCTTCTGTGCCCATGATGGGTCCTGGGGCTATGATGGGTTGATTTTCCAAGCACTCTTTGTAGGGTTTTACTCATGAAACGTTAACTGTAGGATGAATGTGGAACATCTTGAGAAGTTGAAGTTTTATGGCATTTGGGTTGGAAAGTCTAATAATGGTGTATGGACTGATCCATCACTCTGTGAGCTTCTTTGATGCTCTATTAAATTTAATATTATCAGTAGAGAGCCAAACTTTATCACTGATGGTGTATTCCAGTCCCTTGGGGCAGTATTTATCCACCTGAACTTCCATTGCTTGTTGAGCTTTTTTGAGAGATTCTCTAGCTTGTTCAAGCATCTTGGAGAAATTGTTGCCAAAAGAGGCAGCTGCTTCACTTTTAGAGTTTAAGGGCTCTATTCCCATCCTTGGTTCATAGGCTTTGGTTACCTCAAATGATGTTTTCTTGGTTGCAGAGTATAAGTGGTTGTTGAAGGTGAATTGGATGAGGGGCAACCATTCAGCCCAAGAATCTTGCTTTTCAGAGGTAAAGAGATGGAGATACTGCTGGAGAGCTCTGTTGACCCTTTTGATCTGTCCATCTGTTTGGGGGTGGAATGCTGTGGACATCCTGAGATCTACTTTGAGCATTTTGGCAAGATCCTTCATGAGTTGGGAAGCAAATTGGGGACTGCAGTCCCAGATGATCAAGTGGGGAAGTCCATGATGCTTCAATATATGGTCTTGATAGAGTATAGCAGTGCTGAGTGATATGATGGTTTTGTTGGTGGGAATAAACTCCACCTCTTTTGAGAAACAATCAACAATCACAAGGATCATGTCATGTCTGCAGGAGAGTGGAAGGTCAGTTATAAAGTCCATAGATATGTCCTGCCATGAACCATTTGGAATGGGGTTCAGAATGAGCTCCCAAAAGGGGTCCTTGTTCATTAGCTTCATTCATGCACAACAATCACACTTTGAACAATAGTCCATAATCTGTGCTCAAAGGCCAGGCCATTGGAAGTATCATTTGATTGTATTCCATGTTTTATTTGCACTTCTGTGCCCTGCAATGGGTGAATCATGGTAGAGAGTTATGATTTCCTGGTACAATTGTCCTTTTGGCAGTACAAAGATCTTGTCACCAAGATACAAGATCCTGTCTTTAGTAATTAGGTTGGATTTATTAAGACCCTTTCATTCTTCTTGTGCTTCCATGATCTTCTCTAGCAACTTTCCTTTCTTCTCCTTCAATTATAAAATCCTACCTTGCTTGAACTCTTACTCCATTGTCAGGGATCATTTGGACTCCTTTATTGTCCTCTTTGATGCCTTCAGTATGATCTTCTCTCCTTGATATGGTGTCAGCTTTCCCTCTTTTGGAGTCTGGTTTATTTACTAGGATATAATTGGATCAAGACAGCCACTGTGACCATCTGACTTGTCTTTGATTTAAATCCTGTTTGGTCATAAAATATTTGAGGTTGGCATGATCTGTCCAAACCTCAAATTCTTGTGCCCCTTCTAAATAGTGTCTCCATTGCTTTAGGGCAAGGATGATCACCAACATTTCTTTGTCAGCGATTGGATTATTTCTCTATTCTGGAGTCATTGAAGCAGAGGAAAAAGTGACAGGATGCCACTTGTCTTCTTGTTTAATTGAAAGAACTGTGCCAGTGGTAAAATCTAATGTGTCAGTTTCAAGGCAGAACTCACTATTGTTGTCAGGATAAAGATGTTGGCCATTCTAGGATGGCTTCTACCTTCCCTTTGTCCATTTTAATTCCTTTGGTGTTAACTACCATTCCAAGGAATTTGACCCCCTTTTGCTTAAAGAAGCACTTTTCTGGTTTCATGAATAGTCATGTTCTTTCAACCATTTTAGGACTTCTTGGACAATTTTGTTGTGTTCTGACTCATTCTCTATTTTTGTAAAGATCATTATATCATTGATGTATATGATGACTAGTCCTTCCATATCTGTTAAGATTTCATTCATCATTTGTTGGAAGGTTGCTGGGGCATTACATTGTCTGAAGAACATCACAGGAGGCTCATAAACTCTGGAATAAGAGGTGAAGGCTGTCTTCCATTCATCTCCTTCTTTGATTCTTATATTATTATAGCCCCATTGAAGATCTAGTTTTATGAAGAGCTTTGCCCCTTGGAGGTTATCTACTAACTGGCCCATGAGTGGTAAGGGGTAATTGTTTTTGACTGTCCATTTGTTAAGGTAATGGTGGTCTTGCACCAGTCTCTTTTTACCATCTTTCTTAGGTGTGAAAAATACTGGTAATGTCTGAGGGGATTGAGATGGTTGAATGTATTCCTTTTTAGTTTGTTCATCTATGAACCCTTTTAATTCCTCCATCTTGTCTTTACTCATAGGGAATATTTTAGGTTTTTTTGGTTGAAAGTCAGGCTTTAGCTTTATCTTGTGATCCCAAGATTTCATTATGGATAGTCATTCTGACTTCTTTATACTGAAGACATTGAGATAGTGATGGTATTCTTGTGGAACCATTTCTTCAAGGGTGGATTCCTTAGCTTTTGGCTTTTCAAGGGCTTTAATGAACCTGTGCACAGTTGAGGCATGCTTTAGTTCCTCTTCTTCTTCCTTGGCCCACTGTGCTCCTTGGTCCAATAGCATGTAGCAGGACCACAGACATCTAGCCATCTTGACTTCTCCTTTTGTCCAGTCTATGGTCAGATGTGCTTTGCTAACCACATGTACCCCAAAATCATATTGTTTTTGCCTAGATTGGTTACTTTTATGACTAGGCATTCACAGTGTCATTGATAATTGAGGATTATTTCCACCTTGTGTGTGATACTTCTAGCAGAATTCTTGGTGCCATCCACATTGAATGCCAGGATTTCCCTTTCTAGTTTTTCTAGTGGAAGTTTTACTTGTTTCATCCATTCTTGATCTATGAAGATCCCATTTGCTCCACTATCCAACTGAGCTTTGCACTGATGCTTTTTGTGCTTGGTGGTGGGATGTGCAATTGAGATGTCCATGAGGATCTTATATTGTGCCTTGGTGTTCCTTAAAAGCATCTGATCTGGGAAGTTGGAGTCTGGATAAATATTTCTTTCTTCTGGTTTGAGTGAATTAAGCCTGCATTCTTGTGCAGCAAGCTCCTTTGAAGAACCTTCAGCACTGAGCACTATATCACAGTTGCTTCATGGAGTCCCAGTCTCAGTTGGTAGATGTACTCTATAAATAGGAGGACTTGGTTCTGAATCTGAAGAGTAACATGTGGAAGAGGAATCAGAATCATCTTTGAAATCTTGTCCATATTGTACATAATGGAATAGAGAGGAAAAACTATTCTTTGTGTTTAATGAAACTTCTTTTGGCTTCTGAGGTGCCAGATCCCTCAGTTGCCATAGCCTTTTCCCTGTTTCTTCATTTCCTTGTAGTCCATTTCTTTAATTGCTGCCTCTTCTCTTTGGAGTTCTGCAGCCTTCTTCTTTGTTTCTTCCTTATTGTCCATTGCTTTGACCCTTGGTGGGCAGGAAGGTTCTATGCTGCACTTCCAGCAATTTACCTTATAGCCTCCATCCAAGAATTTACATTTGTTATATTCCTTCTTGAGTTTCAGGCAATTCCTGGTGATGTGCCCTTCTCCAGCACAGTTGTAGCATTTTGAATTTCTGCCAACAGTGCCTATGTCCATCAGATGTCCCCTTCTGCCATAAGTTCTTGCTTGACCCTCCCTATAGTTGCTTTGAATGATTGTCCTGGTTTGGAAGATTCTTTTCCCCTTAGGGTAAATGACTCCAGGTTGGATCCTTATTTTAGAAGTGTTTTGTTGTAATCTTGAATACAGTCCTTGCATTGTGCCATATAGAAGATTTCTCTCTTTACATCAGCATTGACTGCTCCTTTCAACAGCCTAACTCTGTTTGGATTGTCTTTAGAGGGGTCTCCTTTGGTTTCATAGTAGTACCCCAACCATCTAGTTAGGGACAACTGTATTGTTTCCCCCTTATATTCTTGGCATCACTCTAGCTTTGCTCTTGCTTATCTACTATGTTTATGAATTTGAACCTTTGGTCAATTGCATCCCATAGCATAGTGGTTGTGGATGTTAAAGTGCATATCCTCTGGACTCAAGTCCAACCAGAGTTGCAGAGTTCTAGGGGTTAGTGGAGGAGTTAGTGTAGGAGTTGGACTAGAGGTCCAAACAGAGGAGTTGAAGCAGAGGTACTCAGGAGGACATTAGCATAGGACTTATGTGTCATGCCTCTAAGCAGGTCCATGCCCTCATATTTCAGAGGCACAGGAGTCTAACAGGGAGGAGACAGGGTGATCACAAAATGAAAGGAGGATGACTTTGTTTGATATTTGTACTAAGGAATAGTACAGGAGGTACATAGGAGTTAAATAGGGTGGAGTCCATAGAGGAGGTACAACATGAGATGAAAATAGTATCTGACAAAGGCAAAGAGCATATGAAAATATTCTAGGAGGTTAGGAGCAAAGTAAGAGTCAAGAATTTGAGTACTGGGATAGGACTCTGAGGGATTGATGACTGAGGATGGCGGATGGAGGGGCCGGAGTAGGCCAGAGGAGGCTGGAGTAGGTGCCATAGGGGGGTGGGTGGATAGATGTAACAAACTCTAGAGGAGGTCCAGAGTAAAAGTGGAGGGAGAAGTACAGAGACAGAGAAGGAGAAACAGAAGGAAAGGGAGGAGAGAGAGATCAAAGTATAGAAACTGGAAGCCTCCAGGGAAAGAACTGGAGAATAAGAGGATCTGAAAAATAAAGGAAAATTGGAGGAAGGTTGAAGTGCCTTGGAGGAGGCTATCATATCCCATGCCATTCCAACTATCTGTGATCCCTTTGGCCCCAACTCCAATCATCTTCTACCAACTCCTGCCAACTCTGGCCAACTCCATCTCCACTCCTCCATGCTCAAAGCTCTGTTCCTCCACTTGGACCAATGCTGTGCTTGAACCAGCACTTGGTTATATCTGGACCTGGATCCCTTGTATTATGATTATTCATCCTTCATTGTATATTTCTAATACTCCACTCAGACCACAGCTCCTATGCTGTGCTCCAGCATACTTACCTTCCAACTCTTAGTATATAATCCCTGTACACTCCATCATATAGCTTTAGCACAAATATCGAATTAGTTCTCCTGTCAGACCTCCAATCAGACTTGAGTTCAGAGAGTCCAGACTTAACAGTATCTTTGTGCTCCCTCTTGAGCAGGTCTCCAATCATTCTTGTCTTCAACATCACAACCTCATGACACTCTATCATGACCTCAGCATGGCCCTGGATTCATGTTGAAGCCAACCATGCTCCATCCTCTGTCATTACTCTGAACTCTGACTTCTTCTCACTGTCCTCTCAATAGCCCCTCTTTCTCTACCTCTACATCACCTCCAAACTCTGACTGGACTCCACCCACTCAGTGAGTCTTTTCCCTTCACTCCCAGTTGCAGACTTTTCCCTTTCATGCCCTCCGGTGAGACCACCTCTGACTTTCAAGTCACCTCCTTGGGTTCCCTTGCTTGTTGGGTTTAGGACACAGCTACTCACCCATGATACTTCATTGAGTGACTGGGATATGAGCAGCATATCATCTGATCCCTGCAAATGGAATGCCAAACCCCCTGCATGTTACAGTTTTGTTTCTTCATGGTCACCTCCTACTTATTTTTCTTCTTCAACTTTGGGAGGGACTTAACCCAGGCCCTTCTACACCTATTCAGGGACGTTGCACCTCTCTGTGAGTGCCTCCCCAGTCTAGGTCGGCTGATAGCCCAGAGGTAGAAGGCAGTCATAGGTAATAGGAAACCATGACCATTACAAAAGAATTGGCTCGTCCCCTGCCTCTTCTTCTTTAAAGAAAGCTTACCCACCATTGATCCTGTTACAATCCATAGACCTGAGTCGTAAAGTCAAGGGGATGAGAGCCCATGACTACCCTTTGGGGGTCACTAGAGATGTCTTAAGGAATGGATAAGTGACAGCTTAAGAGGAACCTTTAGTAGGGTTCAGACTCAGTCAAGAGGTTTATGGGGAAACCAACAAGAGACTTCGCTTGAAGTCCTTGGGGCATATCTATTGGACTACTTATAGTGTCTAGCTATGTACTTAGGGCCGGTAGATGCGCATGGGCCACCTTAGGGCAGGTATCGTACCTAGCTATGACGTCATCTGTACCTGTGATGTCACTAGTCTAGCCTCTTTGTCTAGGCTTCCGTAGAGTATCGTAATATTAAATAAACCATCTAAGTACCTTAACAGATGCTAAGCCTTAGCTTACTGGCGTTATCGGATGTCAGAGTGTTGGATCGTCAACAGATCCCAAATGTCTCTCTCATAGAGTTACCAGCTCCTCTGCCAGCACCCCTCATCAGGAAGACCCCTGAGAAAGAAGAGGATCCCCTCTCATGCGTGCCTTATCACAAGCAGCCTGAGTGGCAACATTTCGCATCCCCAATGATGACAAAGATTCTTCAGAGGAAGAACAATAGAGTATCACTGTAGACACACCCAGTGAACTAGAAGCATCCAGCATCCCTAGCAAAAATGTCACTAGTTTCCAACAGTATGTAGAAAGCCTACCCCCAAGACAACTTGATTGGAACACCCTGCTTACATGTTCACCCTCACCCAATGACATGTTGTCCAAGTCTGAGCTAAAGTCAATGCTCCCCACCGACTTCTCAGGGAAATCAGATAATGCCACAAGATGGATCAAGGCCATGAAGGGCCACTTTGCAGTGACCTCATCCCTATTCATGACTGACAAGTCCAAGATATTTACAGTGCTTAACATGATGAGTGCTGGATGCAGAGTCCAGTTCTCAGAGGGCTGGTATGACAAGATGAACGATACCAATGCCACAGGTAAAGACTTTGCCACACTGGAGAAAGAGTTTCTTGCAGCATTCATCCCATTCAAGGAAAAGCAGAATGCCACTAATGCATTAGACTATATTAGGCAAAGAGTTTGGCATGACCCCACCACTAGGATTGACAATGGATTCCAAGAATATGTCCAGGATTTCCTTTCTTTACAGGCCAAGGCAAAGATCTCCAATGAAGGGGAGATCTGCAGAAAGTTCCTCAGAGGCCTAGATGAGAAGTTAGGAAACCTCATACTGATGCAGGCTGTTAAACTTGGTCCAGATGAACTCCAATGAACTCCAGAGTGCTGGAGTTGACTATGCAAGTGGGACTTGGCTTCACTGTATGTGGTGCGCCCTTACAGTGGATCCGTTGTCCTGGATTTACAGACAGAGTGTTGGAGGTTGGAGGTGGGTCAGAGGAAGTCGCTCAATGACTTGGAGGGGTCAGAGGAGGAGAACGTCGAGTTAAGTTGATATTCAAACTAAGGAAATACATGGCATAGTTCTACAGAGTTTATATACGGAGGAGAGGAGCGGATGACTAAAGTCCATAGTCGAATGACTAAGTCTGCAGGAGATTACTAAGTATGGAGTCAGAAGGAAATATGTACTGTAGGAGTTTGGAGGTAAGTGTACCAGAGCACAGCCTCAGAGCTGTGCTCCTAAGTGAGCACTGGTACTGGAGTTGTATCTAAGTGGAGGAAGTGGTATAATGATTAGTAATAAAGTTCTATCATAAGAAAGGAGTCATAAAGGTGTACTAAGAACAGAGTCTGAGGAAACTAGCTACAGAGGAACATAGAAATGTCACAGGAGTTGTGAGTGGAGATGCACCAGAGGGTACCAGAGTAACCAGAGTTGGGGTGAGAGTTTCGGGATATGACACAGGCTACCATCCCAGATACGCTAGCCAAGTGGATTGCTGATGCCCAAAAGTTCCATAAACAGCAAAACCTAATCCAGTCCATCAGGGCTTGAGGACAGTTCCAAGCTTCTGCAAGCAGAGATCCAAATGCCATGGAGATAGACACCATCAGATTGTCTCCACCAGAGAAGGCCCGCTGCATCAGAGACCACCTATGCTTCATTTGCAAAAGGAAGGGATGTTCATCAAGGAACCATAGCAACTATAAGAAGAGATCCCCACAATCCCCCAGACCCACCACCGTTGCCACTGTTGAAACTCTGCCTCCACCGCCACCAAAGCTATCTCCTATCAAGGAGTATGTCCACTCCCTTGAAAAGAAAGGTTGTAGCAAGGACGAAGTCCTAGTGGTCCTGAAGACCTGCTACAAAGAAGAAGAAGAAACCACTCCAGAGGGAGCTCCTAATGGTTTTTAAAGGGAGAAACTGCCTCAACATCTTTCTCTCATATTATCACTCCTGTACTACTTAGTTCCAGTAACAATAGATCAATATGCTTCTTGGTGACCTTGAAGCATGGAGGCAAAACCATCAAAACCACTGCACTAGTAGACTGCGGTGCCATAGGAAACTTTATTGACCCTGCCCTCATCAAGAAACTGGGTGCCCCCATCATTGCTATAGACCCCTTCAAAGCCTATAATGTGGATGGAACAGAGAACTCTCGAGATATGATTACCTCATGCACTAACATAACCCTCTCTATAGGGGAGAATGATAACTGGATCTTGCCAATGATCATCAGCTGTGGACAACCCCAGATTATATTAGAAATGACATGGCTCAGATGAGTCAACCCCAAGATAGACTGGACTGAAGGAGTGGTAACCCTTCCGGATGCTCCCAGACCTCCCTCACAACCTGCTAACACAGTACCACAACAATACCTGCTCAGGTTCCTAGATACTGACTCCAACAAAACCACCAAACGATGGCTAAAGAAGAGGGAAGGGTGGCTCAAAGGAGAATACATTTGCAAAACCACCCTATCCACTCAGATAGCCTCAGATGCCAAGAAGGCAGAGGTAAAGCTACCCTTGGAATTTGAAGAATTCGCAGACATCTTCACTGAAAAGACCCATGACCTACTTCCCCCTAGCCGACCATTTGACCAACACCTTTGTACTGAAGGTAGCTAAGGTTTATCCATTGAATCCACAAGAACAGGAAGCATGTAAAAGCTTTGTAGAAGAGCATCTCAAGATAGGAAGGATCATCCCATCCAAATCCCCTCAAGCTTCCCTGTTCTTCTTTGTACCAAAGAAAGATGGAATGCTCAGGCCCTGCCAAGACTATAGGTATCTCAATGGACTCATCGCCATCCTCGTTTTCCTTTATATTCTCACCATCTTGGTCTCCATTCTTCCAGCCACCATCCTCTTCACCAAAGCTGTCTCCCACCTACTCACTACCCAACATAACTAGAACAATATGTCTCACTCAGAGTTCACTGCTGCTGCTAGCACTCATCACATTTTCACTAAGTTTCTCCCTGATTTTCAAAGATGTCTACTCTATTCTGCTCTTCTGTCTTGCCCTCCTATTCTTCATATTATAGGACGTTGTCCCATTTCCAGGTCCACTGTTGGACTGGAACCCCTCATTGCCCTTGCCACCTTGTTAAATACAACCACCCATTACCTTGAACAGTTCCCAAACTGTCATACCATCTCCACCCCTCACCTCAATGGAGCTCACACAGGAATGCACCAGATATGTTCCCACCTCCTTGATGCTCTTCTCGCTGTTTGCTTTGATGACACCATTGTTTCTCTTGAACCAGAGGACATTTGGCCAGTTTTTCAACCTATCTACAACACCCTAACCGACAAAGAGCTCAATGAGTATGAAGAGTGAGACCTTATCCTCCACACTCTGCTCCAGGAACAACCCATCCCTCCATCCATGCCTGCCACTCCTGCTCCCATCAGAGCACTCATCCCTTGTCCAGCTACCATTTCTCCTGCCAGTCAGAGGATCTCCATCCCAGAACAAGTCTTACCTTCTCCACCCCATTCCGAAATCTCTCCAGAGAACCTTGCAGCAACTCATTGCTTTCAATGCACTGGGAGAAGAGTGCCCCCCAAGGCATTCCTCTCCACCCTTCCACTTGCTGCCTTCAATAGCCCTGCCACTGGAATCTCCACAGCAGGCCAAACTCTTTTCCTCCACTCACCTCTGCATGGCAACCCTTCATCCCCTTCTTGCTTGCACACTGCATGTGCCCTGGCACACTGACAGCACAATGTGCCATATGAGCCCATCTCCAGTGCCTCACATTCCAGCCTGCACATGATGCATCTTCTGCACACTGTGGCCTCCTCCATTGCCCTCCATCTCTTCTCCTTCTTCTTCTGTCCTCATTCCTCTTCCTCCAACTTGTCAACCTCAATGATTTCCTGTGAGATCATTTGTACCTTCTATCTTTCATGTTGATTACTTACCAGGCTACCCATTGGGGCCCACGCCCTTGCCTTGCCTTTCTCTTTCTCCTCTTCCTTCTTCTGCTCTGCCTTGTGCTCCCTCCTCCTCCATTCTAGCTTGGCCTTCCATCACTCCTCTACAGCAGCAGTGTGTGCTCATGCTGCTTTCTCCTTTTTCTGATGCTCCCACTCCTCTCATTCACACTGTTCATGCTCCTCCACCTTGTGCTGCTGTCTTTTCTCCACCTCATGCTTCTTCCACTTGCCAAGCTCTTTCAGGCATGCTTGCAGCACTGCAAACCTGCCTTCATCAATGGGCATTGGGCTTCTGGACTTGTTGGCCATTGTAGATGGTAGTGGGTAGAACTTGAGCTGGTTGAGTATTAAACCAACTCACTTATACTCCATGGTAAAACTTTCGGACTCCACCTGTTAAGTGATGGACCATTCCATCCATTCTTTCCATCTCTGGTCATCTTCTCCACAGGGGCTTGCTAGGCTCATTAGATTGGCTCCAACCTACCTTTTGCTTACTAGTGCCTTGAAGACTCAGCCCTAAAGTGGAGGCACCATCATCTGCATGACACCCACCCTCTGGCCTGTTCTCCACCACCTTCACAACCCACCTCCGTTTGCATTACCTCCAGAGTTCCTCCACTCTGCTTGGACCACTTCATACCACTCTTAGATGCCTTAGTGCACCTTCATCCTTCTTTCACCAGTCTCAGTACCCTTTGCCTTGGTGTCCACCTTTGTTTTGGACCTCCTTTCTATTTCTGTTCCCTCTGTTAGTCCTCTGTATACCAGTTCTGTACCCAATGATTCCCCTCTGTTCTCTGTATCATTCCAGGTACCCCTCTATTTTTCCTATTCTCCTCCATTACCTCCAGTACCTCCTGGTACACCTCCAACCCCTTCCAGGATGTTCTATGCCAATTCTGGGCATTCTCTGTTTTCTTTGCCTTGTGCCTTCATCCATAGTATTGGACTACTTACCTCATCCATCTGTCACTTCTTCTTTCTGCATTCATTTATTTCTCCTCTGAAACATCTGGTATGCTTGCTCTACACCTCTGCTCACTCCAGTACTCTCGCAGTACATCTCTGCCTTCATTTGTCAACTCTGGAGCCTTTCTGGAGCTTCCTGTCTCTTTTCACTGTGTTGTTATCTCTTCTCCTCTGTTTATCTCTTCCTCTTTCTTCTTGCCCTCTTAGCTCTGTTACATCATGTATACTTCCTTCACCTCTGGCCTCTGTTAAGTCCAGACTCTCCAGACTCAAGTCTGATCGGATGTCTGGGGGTACTGAGGGGGTAGTTGACTTGTTAGTCTCAGAGTTGGACTGAAGTCTGGAGTGGAGGAGTTGGAGCAGAGTTACTCAGGAGGACATTTGTGCAGGACTTATGTGTTGTGCCCTTGAACAGGTCTGTGTCCTCATATTTTGGAGAATCGGAGTTCCAACAGAAGGAGGAGATGGGAATCACAACAAGAGTGAGGAGAGGGACTAATTTGATATTCATGCTAAAGCTACATGACAGAGTGTACAGGGATCATACACTAAAAGTCAGAAGGTAAGTATGCCAGAGCATAGCATATGAGCTGTGTTCCAAGTGGAGTGTTAGAAATATACAATGAAGGATGAGTAATCATAATACAAGGGATCCAGGTCCAGATATAACCAAGTGCCAGTCCAAGCACAGCATTGGTCCAAGTGGAGGAATGGAGCTCTGAGCACGGAGGAGTGGAGATGGACTGAGGGAGACGGAGTTGGCTGGAGTTGGCTGGAGTTGGAAGAAGATGACCAGAGTTGGGGCCAAAGGGGTCAGAGATGGATGGAATGGCATGGGATATGACAGTGCCTCCCCTTTAAGGCCGAGCCCTTGAGGCCTCAGTAAGCATGGATAGAGCACAGAGCCAGTCCAAGGAAGTGGTCAAGCTTCTGTGGAGAGGGTGCACTGATGGAGGGGATAACAGAGTTGCTTACTGGGCCCAAGTCTAAGATAGAGTACCATGCTAGAATAAGCTACACCAAAGAAGGCTCCTAGCCTCAGCGTGAGAGAGGTAAGGGGTGGATATGGAGAGCTCAGAGGGTGTGTAAACAGAGGGAATAGATGCCAGAGATGGCAGAGTGCACAAAGGGTGGTAGCAGAGGAGATTTGAAGGATGGAGTGGGAACACTGGAGGGTGAAAACAGAGGTGGAGAAGCTGAAAACAAAAATAGAATCAGAGAGATGGAGGAGATAAGATAGAGGGCCCCAGAAGGGGGTCAGAGATGCCCAGAGAGGGCCAGAGAGCAGAGGAGAAGACAGAGGGTCCCAATATGGGATTAGAGGTGCCTGGAGTGGGCTGGAGGAACAGAGGTGTACACTGGGTACCAGGAAAATCTAGAAACTATAGGGAGAACAAAGGAGAAATGGAGAAACCAGAGTGAACCAGAGTTGAAC
Organism: Nevesoporus exiguus; assembly: GCA_038089155.1. Lineage (NCBI taxonomy): Eukaryota > Fungi > Basidiomycota > Agaricomycetes > Boletales > Boletaceae > Nevesoporus > Nevesoporus exiguus. The sequence continues at coordinate 17,543 of JBBPKI010000597.1, forward strand.
CAGAGCTAAAGAAGTTGGAGGCTCCCAGAAGGGGTCGGAGTGGCCCAGGGGGCCAGAGAAGCAGAGGCGTACACCAAGGTACAGAAAGAAATAGAAAGAAGAAGGAATCTAGGAAAATGAAAATGGAACAGAAGGAGAAAGTGGAGGTGTACACTGAAGTACCAGAGGTAGTGGAGGAGAAGAAAAGAGAGTACTCCAGAGTATTTCCAGAGTTATCAGAGGTAAATGCCATGGGGTTCCACTAGCATTTAGACTGACAAAGGAGGACAAAAGGGGAAGAAAATGCCTGAGTTGGCAAAATGTCACAGAAGAAGGCAGAAAAGGGAACAGAGGGACCTGAAGGGGGTTAAAAGTATTAGAATTGTAATGTAAAAATGGAGTATTCCAGCATTTGACTGGAGGTATTGAAGATGACCACAGAGGGGTAGAGAGTGCCAGAGGGCACATGGGGGTGTACCACACAGGTAGTGGATGGTCTGGAAGATGGAGGGGAATTCTGTAGACCATAGGAAAGACTCTTGAGGATACCAAAGATGAGAATGGAGTTGAAGTGGAGGTTTTCAGAGGGGTAACTCCGGAGTTGCCAGAGTCATTGGAGGGCTGTGGTGGTGTTTAGAGGATTAGGAATGGAGGTACCATGAACATATGGAGTGTTTGGAGGAATGCAGATGTGTATGACTAGCATACCAGAGATGTTGGAGGGAAGACATGGAAGGGGAAATCAGAGTACCCTAGAGGTACAGGAGGGTCTGGAGGTTGGAGGGGACAGGAATAGGTGGAGGTGGGGTGGTGCCTCCCCTTTAAGGCCAAGCTCTTGAGGCCTAAGTGGAGCCCAAGGAGGTCAACTATGGAGTACACTAGAGTTGAATGGAGTGAAATGAAGTGAAAAGAGAAATTATCGGAGTTGTAGCAGAGCTAATCGGAAGTCACGGAGTGCAAGGAAATGCACAACAGAAAGAATAAAAGGAGAACAAAAAGTGAAAATGAACAAATCAAAATAGAGAATA
>JBBPKI010000598.1:0-20821 GCA_038089155.1 Nevesoporus exiguus
TACCGCGATATGGGCAGGTAAGCAACTATTGAAGCTGCCTGGCTGCCAAGTCCATGCAAGAATACTCATATCTCCAGATCCGGCGAGAACGTGAGCTAATAGATGTCCTAGTGAACCTTCCCCTTCCCCGTATATCGCCGGAATACCAGTAACCGAGAAAATACAGAGTAACGGGTATGCAGTGTCTTCGACCAGTGTCATTTCCCGCCCCGAAGCAAGACGTAGCTTCTCTCGAATACTGATCAGGCCAGGACGAAGAGCCAACAATTGCTGTGCGGATAAAGAGTGGCAACGATTTAAATGAGGATGTCAGCTCAGCTCTGTCGTAGACGACCAGTGCAAGTGTCGATGAGCACCCGTGGCGAGCGGCGGATGGCCTATTGGACAATTTTGCGTATCGTCGCTTGCGTGCTCGATGGACTGATGCACCAGTCAACGCACCCTGTCGAATAATGTGAATACGTCATCCTTATGGTGATGAGGAAACAACTCACGTTGGACATCTGGATCAGGTGATTCCGCCATCTTCGAGAACATCATTTCGTATGCATGTGCTGGAGATAAGCAGATATAAATCAAAGATAGTGTACCTGGTCTGCGTCGTTTAGAGCCCATTTCCATGATCCCGTCTCCAGCCACGCTTTAGTTCTCTCAATAAGAACACCTCGTGGGGTGAGAGGGTTGAGGGATAATGCAGTCGTATAGTGGGAGATGATCTCGTATTACCGTGCACCCATCGCTGAATTCCCGAGGTGCTTCAATTTTTCAGAGGAACGCTGCCCAAAGTCTGACAAAGTTGGCTGCGTAAGCGACAGCACATACACGACACGCATAACCATCCATCGAGTGTTCATCATATAGGTTCATATATTTCCCTAGTTCATTCGTCATCTGACGGAAACAGTAGATCGCATCCATTAAACGATCGATATCCTCTAGGCGTTCGCATACTATCCGATAGACTATGGCTCTCGGCACCTGATAATGACATATCAACAAGGAGTATTCGCGTAAAGCAGCGATGGCGTACTTGATTTGTCCCGTTTAGAGCCCGTTTCTATGACCCAATTCTTACGCATGCCTCAGCTCGCCTAACGAGAATGCCTTGTGGGAAGGGGGCTTCAGGGACAACGCTGTCATATAGTGGGAGATGGCTTCCTCATATTGCTGTGCAACCACTGCTGTAGTGCTAAAATACTCTGGCTTATTGGAGAAACACTGCCTGAAGTCTAGTAGGAGGCGGTCGCTCGAGTGACAGATCTACACGGAGTGCGTGGCCACTTACCAACAGCCCAGTCCCAGTATTCGTCCTGTAGATTCGTCTCACCCCAATTTGCTGGTCATCTGATGAAGGCATTCGATCGCATCGTTTACATGGTCCATCTTTTCGAGACATTCGCATAAGACCAGATATACTGCGACTCTAGGGTACTTGCACTCCAAGGCCCATAGTATGAGTCCCACGAGGAGCGTTAGATAGAGGGGGATGCTCACGTCAGCAGCGGCAAGCAAGGCGTCTTTCCACGAGGAATACGTTAGAGTTGCTTTTGCCCACTTCCTTAATCGCCGTATGTCAACGGTAATATCAATCTGGGTAGAGACAAGGAAGCTATTCAGACACGCTATTATCTAAAGGGACACGACACTCACTATGTTTCGGTAGATGCTAAGTTTCCCACGACCTCCGCAGAAACTGGTCACTGGGAGCGAATGTCATTGAACTTACGTTTTCAGCGTGTCGGAAGGGCACAACCTGGGTGTGTGAAGACGTGCCAAAAAATGTGACAGTGTCGATTGTAGAGTACGCAATGAGGCGTCCATGTTTTGGTAGGGCGGTACATGAGAGACCGCTGCCATAGGGGGCCGGCCGTTCCGAGACCGTCGAACCGGTAAATGTATCGAGCTGCTTGATTGTATTGTAGAACACGACAAAGAGGAGGCTGTTGAACCAGAGAAGACCGGAGTTATAATAGAACATAACTGTTACAGGGACGTCGACAAGCAGGTGACCATTGTTGCTGTCGAGTACTACATCCGAGCTGCGATCGTCGGAGCGTCGTGGGGGTGTTTGTACTTGTTTCCAGGTCACGACGTGGCTGTGTAGCCCGGAGAGGCAGCGATGAAGTGAAACGAGTCGGGCGAGAAATCGACTGCATTGATGGCCCAGAAGTTTACTTCGAATGCAAACGCTTGCCCTTGTGTCTGTGCGTTCCACACAAACACATTACTGTTGTTTGTTCCTGCCGCCATCCATGCGTCGTCCCGGGACACAGCAAGACAGTTGACAATGCCCGACGTCGAAATTGTTGTACTTCGAGGCTGGCCGTCTCCCACTCGCCAGACTCGAATGCTTTCGACATCGGCACTTAGGAGATACTCACTGTTCGCTGAAAATGCCACCGCCCATAGCTGGTTACTGACGTCGATCTCAACGTGCAGGGAATGCTCTTCCACAATGGTCAGTATAAATGTAGCTCCATCTCGCGAGTACGCACCGCCCGTTGTCGACCACGGAGTCATCACGACGCAACGTAACGGAGCATGTTGGTGGGAGCGTAAACGAACAAACTATGGTTTGTATAGTTTTTTCACATTTTATTCACGTTGCCCCTCATTGATATAGACCAGGGTACCATATGTCTTCGCAACATGCTCACGTAGGCCCTGATCGTAACGCATGTTCATATCTCCACCGAGCCACCAGGTCACAAAAACGCGCTCACCAATGGCGGCATCTGCAAGATCGACGAGCTGCCAGCCACTTCAATAGGGATCTTTAAAAGAATCGTGTCCTGTTCTATGAAGCAGGTCTGGTACTCAATCGCAGTATTTTGTCATGTGGGTCACGATCTTGATCCTTGCCACCTTCCTTGGACAGGTTGTTGGGCTAGCCTCGCCCCCGCTATGCGTGTCTTCCCTCCGCCCCGTCCGCGAGCAAGGCTTCCGTTGGTTCTGCCGTCCAAACTTCGGCCATGAGCCCTGCCAAGGCCGGCTCTACTCAATTTGTCACTTTAACCTCACTGGGTCCGAAATCTAATGTATACAGTGGCAGAGCCCGTCCGTCTCGTACGACGTAGAACCCATAAGTACCTGTTATTACGTTCTTGTTACTCTGCTTTCCGAAGTGACAGAAATCTTGACAGGCATGTCACTCACTATTCATGCCTTGGCCGTCTGCCTTACCTGAACAGAAAACCCCCATCGTTGTGTATCCTCTTTTTCTAATCAAAGGAATACTTCTGTGGGAGTTGTCGCTGACTATGGTTCGCAATGGTTTCAGAATGGCTTGGGCAAGACTGTATTACGCGTTACTGTCGACTTCCAGCTGCCCAAGGTGTGAAACGGGTGTGGTCAGGCTCCGCCCATGTACGAACTCGTTTTTAACGAGAAAATTGTCATTGATGATGTTATCTTCGTCGAGGCGAACCCGCAAGGGATCGAGGTGGGGCTCGTGCATATTTGTTGCGCATCCTGATTGTTAACCATACCTCCCAAATCGGCCGATCAGATACATTCATGTCGTCCTACGATTCCGCCAGTTTCTATGTTGCGAATAGCCGGGTTCAATTGGACAAGCTGATTGATGCCATATTACGAGCAACAGTGAGAAGTTCCATGAAAAGTGGTCGGATAGAAGTAACTGACAAGCTTCGTACAGAAGTGTAGGGCTTCCTAGGGCTAAGTAGGTCAGGGGTTCACAGAAATCATACCAGGGGTGGTATTCCTTGGCGAGGTACAGCCAGGTAAGTCGCGCCATAGAGGTTCCGAGCTGACACGGTTCCATATGTTCAATACCGAGCATTCCAGATACCTATCATGACCCTGACTGCTGCACCAGTATACCTCCCAATGGCCCACCAGCCAGCTTACTCTGTTGCTAGGGATACTTTGTCACAGCGAGGTCAACTCGCCTTGCACTTTAGGTTGGCACCTCATTCACATTGCGAAGACGGATTGGTGGAACTACAGTCGAATTTGGCATAGTTGATCACAGCATAATTCTATGCAAACGTAATCTGGTTCAAACTCCACACCATGCGTCGTGGCGGAAATGGGAAGTGAATTGACACAGCTTATGATCTCGATTTCATTGATGCCACAAGTACATATACCATGCCTATGAATCAAACTGTTACGCTCTTCCAGCACTGGCCTTGGTTTCCATCTTAGATGGGTGGGCCAGCCAAGGTGAGATAGCAGCTAAGGACATTGGAAAGCACCACCGAATGTGCAGCTGGTCGAGGGATGCAGCACATCCGATGGGTCCATCAGGGAAGCGTCTGAGGTGTGTCACGAATCAGTCGATAACTCGGGCCGGTGTCTGGGTCCATAGAATCGCTTCCATCACCATGTCACGATTGGCGCTGCGTGCAATGCTTGTGCGGTGCCGTGTTTCTCTGACCGGAGTGCACTAGCTTGGGGCTGGTTTCCTGGGCGCCCGGCAACCAAACCCCTCCCAACTTCTGATGGGGTGTTCCACTTTCGACTTCTGAGTTCCATGTCTGTGCTAATCTGCACAGGACATTATTAAAGGTGGAGCGAAGAGTCCAAGAAACACGGCCACACACCTAGTGGCCATAGGGTTCAAGGAAACATGATAGCGCTCCTTATGGACCGTGCGCGGGCGCAATAGGGCTTGCAAGGAGAGAAGTTATCAACAGAACGCTACACAAACTCCGCGCAAGGTATTCGAAATCCCATGATGAGACCCCTCAGCTGCCAAATGCCACTGCCATCTTAGTTTGAGCAAACGAAGCAAGTGAGACCGTTGGGAATGATGAAGGTAAGGCAGTATCTGTGTCAACCGTTCGCATTGGGCAATCAATAGGTTCAAATATCGACGTCTCGAGACTGAAAATTTGGTCCCAGTGGCACGATTGAGATGCCGCGCAGTCATGGCACATCGAGCGTGCGTACTTTGATCCAGCGACTCGCAAGCGCTCATCTGGAATTGTAGAGTAATCGGGCTGCAAGCCAGATAATCTCTCCAATGTTGGCTAGTCAATGCCATGGTTAGCTTGAAGAGTCCATCGAGTGGCTGTCTAGGACGAGTGACCAGTCATTGTACCCGCCTCTCTGTCCAATGGTACCGTTCAAGCGGGGGCGAGGTGTGACGGCGTTTCAGGTTCAAGAATAGGCCATCGTCATCAACTTCCTCATCAAAGAACCTGTCATCGTTTACTGCGGTATGCAGCAGCTTCGCACTACAAAGTCCGCTCGGAGAGGGGATATGTAGGTGAGCGGACTCTTCGAAGAAGCAGATCGAGATAGCGCAAATTTCGGTATCAACGCTAGAGCCCGACTCAAACCCGTTACTATATTTTGGAAGTCACCGCGCCGATGAATGGCCGCTTCCGTAGAGTGCGCTGATCTGATACTGCGCACTCACCTCCGAGAAAATCGGTCCTTGGTAACCTCGGCCATTCTAATTGACTCCCTGATGGAAATGGCCCTGGTCAGCTTCAGTGACAGATCACGCTTGCGACGCATGCCATGCTCATTGGAGTAGCGTGTATGTATGTCAATCACCCGGGTCCTTTTCCCCCTTTCGGGATGAAGTGACCTTACTACCTAAGTCCTCCGTTACACCCGACATCACTTCGAGACACTCGTGCATACACAATGTAAGATCAGCTGTATTCTGCTGCGAGACGACCAGGTCTAAACTATCTCTATTCACGTGTGCTCGTTATAGGGGTTTAATGGACATAACTCTGCAAAAATCCCGGTGGGGGGATTCTTGGCTAGCGTCAATTGGGCAGACTTTGTCAAGAAACCTTTTTCTTTTGACTCATATAGTATGGCGGATCCGCATTTACCTATCTGCAACCCAGTCCACAAGAGAGTCTTATATCTTTAACGATTTAGAATGTACTTTAAGAAGCTCTAGACCACTTGCCGATCGCACCATCCCTTGCGCTGTTGTCTCTGCAACACTCCCTACTACTGTCGCCAACGCACTACACGGATCGGATTGGACTCTTCTTATGCCCTCTCTCTAATGGGCCCCTCCTGATGAGGACTGAGTGAGACATTCAGTTGGCAGCTGCCACCTGACACCATGGACCCTTTGCATTCGGCAATGACATAAAAAGTTGCTATCTACTCCAAAGACAGGAACTATGCACCTCCAGCTGCAGCTTTAGATATCCATACCCTAGCCATATTTCCCATAATTAAATAGAAAAAACCTGTTGGCCACGGACTCGGATCATAGAATGCAATCGTACACCGGACTCGTGAAATGCATACGCCGCTATGCCTATCCAGAAGACATAGGTTCGATGATGCCTACTTGCGGGCTTCCGCCACAATGCTGTCTGGCCATGACTCCAACTCCGAAGTGCCTCCAGGAATGAACCTGATTGTCAAGTCCGGTTGATCGAACGTGTCGTTACGCCATGCTTTCCCGGCAACCACTCGGAGGATTAGCATCTGTGGCGATATACACTACGGTACGTTGCGTTCAGTCCTCTAGTATTAACCAATGACAGGAATCGCAAATGAAATGACGCACCATCATCAAGAAATATACGCGGATGAGTGCTGCTGATGACGGACTGTTCGCTCCCAATGTCACCAAAAAGGCAATGCCAGAGGCCGAGTATGGAAGTACAGATTCAACGATGACCGAGGCGACGGCGAAGTACAGGGATGCGTGTTCCTGCCCAGCTTGTTCCCGAACCTGTTTGCCATACCGCATGATACGGTAACATATCATGCATGTCAAGGTTGTGTTGAGGAACACTGAGACAGCCCAATATGCGAGACTGAAGCGTGCGGTGACTCCAGTGTAGAAGTGTCCCCCAGTTGAACTGTCGAGCCATGCGACCAGGATTCCAAAAGCTAAATAGAGATGAAACAGATTGGTTAGAAAAGCGCAGCGTAGAGGTGATACGGCGACACTTACTGAGGGTAGCGAGCCACAATATGATGGGTACAATGACGATATAATAGCTATTCCATATCATCCGGCAGCGGTAGATCTGGAACCAATTGAGTGTACTTTCTAGCATCCAAGGGCACGCCTTACCATGAGAGCATCCGTAATGAGCTGCAGGACAATAACCATCACCGCCGACACACTCATATACCAAACCCCAATGTTGTTCTTCCAGTACGCGACCGCACCTCCTGGATAGCTGGAGTGTAGCAGCCACATCTCTTCACAGAACACCGCTTCGGTGACAACCCAGAATGTGACCAGGAACATCATCACGGTGCTGAAAAGCACATAAAATAGATTTAGTTTTTTATGTGCTCCTCTGTTTCCCAATAAGATGTATATGGTCTTGAAGTAGAGGACCAACTCGATGCCTGCAGAAGCATATGAGTGAGTCTGCACCGTGATATCGTGTTAGGCATTAGAAACCTACCATATAGGATGTTCTGTATGTTGACCCCGACGTAAACAGCGCGAATGAACGCAGCTGTGACAATCATAGTGCCAGAGAACAATCGATTACATCGCAAAATTCGAGAGAACCCATTCCATGGATCTTATAATGTTCCGGAGCGCAATCAGCCGCATTCCACCAACATGGCAGTGAGGTTCGTTGAGTAATGGGCGTTCTTGGTTGATGTACTAGTAGGAATGTTATGTTGATGAATTAAACAATTGCGCCTTCCCTCGGTCTACATTTTAGTAGGCAGGCTGAAGCGAAAGACTCATCAATAAAACCTCCGCAAGTTGCATTGGCGCCGATGGCAAATTCGATGGTTACCAGATACCGTGATGCGTCTTCATTGAATACAGTATGTAATCCCTTGAATTCAGCCATATTGGCGTCGCGTCATCAACTGTGTGAACGTATGTAAATATATCACTACGAGATTCAGGAAATTCAGTACACACATAAAGTCTAAACATGAGTCTTGAACACAAATATAGCTTACGATTGAGGCAATAACAGAAATTATTCTTTGTATGAACTCATCTGGTCGTGCACAAATCTCGTCATGCATAGAGTACGGGAGTAAACATGAAGACCAATAAAAAGCTCTGGTCGGAGCTTTACATATATTAATTACACCCATTAGTCAGCTCAGGTATTGATCAACGCCATGATCTAAACTTGAATTGGGTTGTTGATTAAACGAACGGCGAGCGCGTTCAGCCCACGCCTAAGGCTTGACACCGTCCTTTCCCCTCCATCCCCCTGCGTGTAATGACATTTTTGTTTCTGTTCGGTCATCGCACTTTGACGCGTAGTACAATCACTTCCTCGATTTCACTGACCACCACTGAGTCTGGTCCGGGCGGCACCTCCATCGTATGCGCGCCCAGGCTTCGAAGGGATCAACCGGCAGTACGACAACGCCCCAGCGGTGTCACGACTTGTTTGGACGCGCGCATGTCAAACACAACGGCGTTAGCCGTGGCGCACCCTGCGATCGAGGGGACATAAGAGGTGTCGGCGTTGAATGCCTGGCCAGTCGTGAGGGATACGTATCCGGGGGATCTGGAGGGAGCGGTCGGCACGACAAACGACGACGGGGGTACGATAAGGGGGTACTAGACGGGGAAGGAGTGGAGTGTGACTGAGGGCATTTCACATCTGGGACACATGTCCGCATGTGCCACTCCGAGGCAATGTGACCAGAAACTTGGAATTGAAATGAGTGAAACGATGACTCGTCGAGTTCACGTCGCCTCCTGTCTCGTCGGCCCGTTGCACGTCTCAGACAGCCATCCTGCAGTCTGTTACTTTCGGAAGCTTTCGCGAAAAAAATATCTGCGGGTTGCTGCAGGTGCCTTGATTACTGTACAGTCCAGGGAAGCCATTTTCTAGACGTTCCGTAGTTTGCCACATATCATCTCAGATGACGAGTTGTAACCACTCCGGGTTACTGAGATCCCAGTATCTAACATATATATTGTCCGCGGTACTGAGTGTAACCACTCAGTATCGTCTGCCCTTTGGCTTAGTGGCTGAGCGTGGCGGTCCAGTTGTTACACGAGTACCCTATTGTCCAGGAGTTTGAACCTGTCAGCGTTACTCTTGCCTACTAGTTTCATCATCATCATGGCTATGCAGTGCAGTGCAGAAGAGCAGTTATTTTACTTGGAATTATTGCATCGCTGGCACTTAGGGGAGACTGGCATGATCCCAGGACGTTAAATTAGAAAGATGAACCTTGGTCCCAGGAGTTCCTACAGTAATAAAATTTCGGCAACAAGGTTTGATCCGGAAGCTCCCAGCTCTTGCCTTGACTGACCCTGCGATAAGAGGTGACGTGCGCCCGCTTCTCTATCGAGGCTATTGGTATGCATACGTGAATAGTGTTGGGGGGCTTAGCGTCAGGAAGCGGTGGCAAAGCGCTGGTGAAGTCATCACCATATGTCGTAAGTAAAGATGCCGGCTTGAGGTGCTCTTCTGCGAATGCACTGGTTTGCTCAGCTTCGTGGCCCAGGATAGCATTCAACGAAGGGTTGGACAGAATATAGAAGCACCATTCAAGAGGCCTTGACTTCCATTTTCCTAAATATGGTAGTGCCTGCGCGATAAAGACAGACCCTTCCTGAGCTTGCTTGATAGAGTGTAAAGGATGGGAGGTGAAATGCAATGCATGGAAGCTTCATCTGGCTCGCTGCAAACCTGGGGGAAGCCTGAAAAGACGGTTGTATAGCCTCAGTGCCACATCGAGACGAAAGAAGAAGCACGATACGGTGATGATTCTCTACCTCAGTCCATCCAGGATGAGTAGCGGAACATGTGACGTAGTAAGACCGTCAAATACTGTGGTATAGGCAGCTAGGCAACTATCGAAGCTCTGGACTCCTGGGTCCATGTAAGCACGTTCGCATCTCGATCCAGAGAGAAACATGCACCGATAGAAGCCCTAGTGAAACCATCCCCTTTCCATATATTTCCGGAATAGCAGTAACTGCAAAGATGCCGAGTAATGAATATGAATTGTCCTCGACAGGCGTTGTCTCCCGTGTCGAAGCGATACACGGCTTCTCTCGAATACTTACGGCCTAGACGAAGCACCAACAGTAACCGTGCAGACTCCCCATGGCTTGCCCGGACAGATCATTTCTGGAAATTCTTTGCGATTCCACGCATTAGACCGAGATAGTGTCCAATCTGCGGCATAGAAGCAGTTAACCCTGGAGGCAACAAGTTCTGGAAGCACTCAGGCACGAGTGTCCCCCACAAAAGAAGAACACCAAGCAGCGATTAGGGGTGAACACCGCAGTGGTAGACATCGCCAGGGCAAATCCAGATACTACTCGAATATGGCCACGAGCTTGGTTTTCGTCATCTACAGCACGTTTCCGTGACCCGGATTTTAGTGAGCCAAAGTTCTCGAGAATGGCTTCCACAGAGGTAACCATGTCGTATCGTTATCCATCCATTGTTGTGGCTCCAAGTTGTCCAGTTTCTCAATGGAACACTGCATGAAGTCCGACAGAAATGGTCACATCGGTGACAACGACTACGTGGTATGTCCGACCACTTGCCAGCAGCCCATTCGTCGCGCTCATTCTTCCCTCCCTTCAATTTGCGCGTCAGTGGGTAAACCTTCAACCACATCCACTGTGCAGCCCGCCTCTTCAAGGCATTCACATACAACCCGGTAGACTGCGATTTCGAAGTGATTGTGCGGCAAGCACATAAGGAGTCAATCTCATGATGGGCAAGGGAGTAAGAGAAGCTACTCACGTCAGCAGCGAGCAGGGAATTTCTCTACGAGCGAGACGCAAGAGTTGCTCTTGCCACCAACCTGCTCAATCGTTGTGCAAGGTCATCACCATCATTCTGGGTGGAGGCCAGAAAACTGCTCAGAGGCCGCCCTTATACAAAAGAACACGACACAACGTCATGGTAGATACCGACTTTCTCACTCGCTGACGACGAGAAAAAAGTCGTGAACTGGGCATGCGCGTCACCCCGCCTTTCCCTTATCAAGTTAGACGGCGCCGCACAATTGATTATCTAAACACGTTCCCTTTGTTATGCCACCCACGGCAGTGTCCGATATGCACGGGTGGCCGTCTTCCACTCGCACGCCCAAACACCTCGTTGTCGCCACTCGCTGGAAATGCCGTGGCCCATGCCTGCTTATTGACGTGACTTCAATAGGCCAGAAATGATCCTGCCCAGCAGTCAGCACGAATGCAATCCCATCCCACAAGAATCATGAAGCACCGCTCATTGACCGCAAAGTTTTCAACAATGCAGTGAAGCGGAGCATGGGGGTGGGGGCATACTTAAATGAGCGAGCTGTGGTTTGTAGGCCTTCCTTGCATTCCCTCCATTAATATGGATAAATGCACCTCATGTTTCTGTAGCATTCCCGCGCGGGGCCTGATTGCAACGCATGTTCACTTCCTCACCGGGCTATCAGGTCAGGTTCGACCAGGGTCTCACAAAAGTCATCCCAGGCATCACGGTGGTACTCTTTAATAATAGGAGCTACCCATGGAGGTCGCGAAATGAGGTGGGTTCAAAATGTCTGGTATATGTTCAACGTCTTTGTGGCCATACCCAAGTGGACCGTGGACCATCGGGCTATCCATTGCGGGCTCCAACTGCAAACCGTGTCCTTGCAGAAATAGAATGTGGACTGATATGTGTTGTGATCTCGATTTCATAACGTTAGAAATATGTCACACAGTTGCGCCCTTCCAGTTGATTGGTCTCAGTTTCCATTTTAGTTGGATGGGGTTGCGGCCAGAGTAAGATAGCAGTTGAGGATGCGAAGAAACAACTCTAAGTCATATTTGTGCGTGGTGGATTTGCCCGGGATATCGATATCTTATCTGTCACGTATTTGATTGGTTGAATTCTGAATTGTCATCAATATCGCACCACTAACCATGCACTTGTAAACAACCATGAGTCGGGTGCGACGTCGAGCTAGCCCTCCTGCCCTTTCCGCTCGTTCGAGGTGGGTCCGCCATCGTGACCTCCTATGTTTATAGTGTAGCCTTACGCAAAGACTATTTTTTACACTATCCGACTTGGCCTTTGATACTGAGACGGTGACTTGAATCTGCCGTATGAAGCCACACACCCAATACGTTTGTCATTCGTACCAAAGTATTACAAGTCGCCAGTACAGCCTACTGGGCACCAAGTGTAACTGGCCAAGAAAAGAACCATCACTGGAATGTAGATAAGTCAGGATCGGCGCAACTGGCAGGGGATGGTTGTACTTCGGGATGCTCAGCGTGGCGCCACCTGAAGTCTTGCAGAAAATGATTGTATGAGCGACGACGCCTACACACGATGCGTGATCACTCACCAAGAGCCCAGGTCAAGTGTCCATGAAGTAGATTCATATCTTCCCCTGATTCACTCATCATTTGACGGAAACACTCAATCGCCTCCTCTGCACGGCCAGTCTCCTCGAGACATTCACACACTACCCGGTAGATCATGATCCTTGTGATTACCTGAAGATATGTTAACAGGACACACATGCATGAAGTAAAATGGTGGACCGGGTCTACGTCTAGGGCCTGCCTCCATGGCCCAGTTGCAACATATGCCCTGGCTCGCTTGATCAGGATATCTAGCGGGAAGGAGGGTTTGAGGGACAATGCAGCCGTATAGTACGAGATTGCATCCTCATATTGCTGCGCGTCTGCAGCTTTGTCTCCAAGCTCTTCAGGGAAACGTCCCCTGAAATCTAACGGATGACAGTCGCTTATGTAATGACATCTACACCGGAGGTCCGACCACTCACTACGAGCCCATTCTGAATGTTCATCGAGTAGGCTCGTCTCTTCACCCAATTTACTTGTCACTTGGTGGAAACAATTGACTGCATCCGCTGTGTAACCCATCATTTCGAGACGCTCACATATGACCTCACAGACCGTGACTCTGGGGAGCTGGGACTGCAAATCACCGGGGTCAGAATCCCGATGGATATTGGGACAAAAGGAGAGCTCACGGTGGCAGGGTCAATCAGGGCATCTTGCCATGAATGACTTGACAATGTCGCCTCAGCCCACTCCCTTAAATACAGCGTTGGGGTGGCATAAAGTATTGGAGGCCTTGTAACTGGGTCACCTTCAGTCTAGGAAGCGAAAAGGCAAAGAAAAGCGTTCGAATATGTACGTAAAAGTCTAATGAGACGCAATGCTCACAATAATGCGCGACAGATTCTTGATGCCAATCTTCTTAGATTCCCCACCAATTGCAAGAAACTGATCGTCTGGAGAGGGTGCAATTGAGTAAATATCTTGAGGGTGCGGCATGAGACCGAGCCGGTTGCGCGTCGACGTGTCCCAAAACGTGACAGTGTCGTTCGTAGAGTATGCAATGAAGCCGCGGTTCCCTGGGAGGACAATGCATGAGCAGTAGGTGCAATCAGGAACTCGCCATTCCGAGATGGCTAATCCGAAAGACGCCTCGAACTCCTTGATCGCATTGTCGGATACAACAAAGAGGCGGTTGTGAGACCAGAGGAGACCAGTATTGTACTCCGGTGTTACAGCTACAGGGATTTCGACGAGTAAGTGGAAGTTGTTGCTGTCCCAGACCCGAACGCAATCAGGAGTAGCAGTCGCAATGCGATCACCCGAAGGCGAGTATTTTGCCGCAGTCACGTGGCAGCCTTGGTGATCGAGTGCTTGTACTTGTTTACAATTTGCGATGTCCCAAATAGTGGCTGTGCCGCTCCTCGAAGCGCAGATGAGCCGAGTCGAGTCGAGGGAGAAGTCGACACCGGTGATGGCGCAGTGGGGCTCGAGCGTAAATACTCTTCGGTATGTCTCCGCGTTCCATACGAGCACTTTGCACTCGTCTGTTCCTGCCGCGATCCACTTGCCATCGTGAGACACGGCGAGACACTCGACACTCCCCTGCACCTCCTTTCTTATTATTTGCCTGCCGTTTTGTACTCTCCACACTTGAATCTCATTCCTTCCGCCATTGATCAGATACTCGCCTTGTGGTGAAAATGCCGTTGCATATGTTTTACTGCCGATGTTGATCCTGATGGGCGGCTCATGGGGTTGCTCTTATTCGACGGTCAATGTCAATGCAAGCCCACTTTTCAGCAGTACGCACCGATTATTCTCCACAATAAGCTCGCGAATGACCTCAAGTGGTGGGCCATTGGAGGGGGCTATAAGCAAGCTGTGGTATGTACACTTTCGCTGGTTCACGGGCCCATTCCATGAGGAAGTTGTGGCGTCCAATCAGAACGCCTAGCATATATGCCATGGTCTTTATCCCCGACTCCAGAGCGAGTTGCTAGACCAGTGTCACCACCCGCCGTGTACATCGATGTCATCTTAGTTCTTGCTGTGCTTGACAAATAGCCCCTTCCTGCAGGGTGGGCCCCCACAGTAGCCCATAACTTCTGGGTTACCTTCTACACTTCTACACCGTGCGTCCAGTTCGCAAGATCTACCACCCATCTTTGACTATTAGCTGAGCTAAGTACAGCCCCGCGAGCCCATCCTTTTCCTTTGACTCTGCTGGTGAATATCTCTTGTAGTTCAGTCAGCAGTAACGCCGGCGGAAAGGATCGATCTCACGCCTATTTCGCCTCTCGTGCCTTTAAATGACTCAACGCACGCCTAAGGCATCCTTCCAGGGTACTTGTTCAGTGTCCACGGCGAGGAACATCCTTATGGACGCACGTCCTCTTGTCTCACTTATTTTCGAGCAACGTTACTCGATAGACATTTCATCAAATTCATTCTCCGTGAGCGCCATTCTTTTCAAGATCTTTAAGATGATCTTTTCTCCTTCATATACAAACGTTGTTTTGGATAGGGATAGCATATGCGTTCGCAAACAATGGCCATTTGCTATCCTCTTCATGTCAAAGCATTGTTCCTTACTCAGCTCAGGCAAGGGTGAGATTCGCCCGCAGACGAGAGAGTGAGGTACCACAACGAATAATTCACGGACGTGCGGCCGTCCGTCCACTACACACAAATGCGGAAATGAACAGACATGCGTCAGTATTGAGGTAGGTCCCTCAACCGTGTCCCCTCCGTCTAGTTCAATGCGTTACATCAAATAAATTACACGCCCGCATCTGCCTCTAGGTCATGTTAACTTTTTGGCTGCTCCGAATCCGCGCATTGCCTGCATGCGTCAATGACACATCACCTACGGGAGTGGACCTTGACGCATCCAGGCATCGATTTTAGCCGGGTCCTTTGTCTTTTGTCAGTCCATCGCGTTGGCGACGGTGCTGTCAACGTCGAGTAATGAAATCATGGTTAGCTCGTTGCAACACCTCTTTTGCACACTCTCCAATGTACAGACTTAAGCAACCACGGCATAGGTGGGGGGACCTCACCAGACTAGTTGCGGCGCACAAGCAATGGGACTCGTCTAGACTGCCATGTTTTTGTACATGGCCACCACGTTCGAGTTTGCTTCTAGCCGGTCCACGCGACCACCATTTCTGACTCAGGGGGCGATCTTTGAAGTGATATCGTGTTCGAACAACGGCGGGGTCGACCTTACAGTTGGATGATACCTCGACGGCAATAGGTCTCGTCTCGGACGCACGCACTTCAATCGGCCCTGCATTGGTTACGATACATCTTGTGCCCTCAGAGATGCACGAGGTGTCGAATTATGGTCGATCGCTGGCAAGACATGTCCGACAGACCCACCGAGGAGGGGTTGGAGGTATGTCGTGAATCAGAATCAGACCATAGCTCTAAGGGTCGATTTCGAGGAGGGTATTGTGGACGGAGGAAAAGATGAAGTGGGAGGGCGTGGTGTATGCTACGGAGTTGTGCGATGTGTGGACGGGCCGGGTGATCCGAGGTGGCGGATGCTTCGGTTCTCGGACTATATGACCTCTGAGGTAGCCGTCTTTTACATTCAGGGTCTCGGAATCATGCCAACCCCCCACGTGATGCTCATGGAGGAAAGAGTCCAACGGAAATAGGATCCTTCCCCCTGGTACATGTTCAAACTTCGACGTTCAATTCCAGCAGCCTAGCGGGCATCACGCACCAATCATTGTTCGAGATGACACCTATCTACAGAATATCAAAGGTGCATACATTGTCCAGAGTTTCACTCAGCGAAACGGTATCCTGAAATCGTGCAGTGATCAAAGCGTCCGCTGCGACCCGCTTGTAATCTATCGCACGCCGACCAGCTCCTGCAGGTGCGACCAATAGTGCGCCGAATGCAACGAGCTGTCGCACTAGCGCCCCTTTGTCTCATGATGTCTTTCGAACGGGAGCAGGCTGTGACAGTATTTCAGATTCAATGTCGTCTTCCTCAGAAATTTCGTCATCACCCATGTTCGGCGAGAGCGGTGATACCATGTCGTCTGCTGGTGCACCACTATGCATCTCTTCACGCCCCGGGAGGGCATCCAACTTGAGGTGAACGAGATATAGGGAATCCTTCTGAGAAAGGCCATGTCTCGTCTTGATTTCTACTTCCCCAAAAGCCGTATCGCTTCGTGCCCACTTGAACCCAGCATCCAGAACAATTTTGCAAAATGTCCGCAGCTTGGCGTGAGTCCGGGATTGGCCCAAGTGTTGCGTCTGCGCACTATTAATAGGCTAGTGTTGTGCTCCACTTGGACGACTCTGCCTAGGGGTATGTCTAGCCCGATGACGAGACAAGGCCCGGTGCGATTTCCTCGGGTGAGGCGTCTCTCCCTCGTATGTCCGTGTTTGTCAGCGTGGGACGTCGATGCTAGCAGAGCAAAGCATCCAAAGGAGGCCATCGTTTCTCCTAGTGACGAGCGCGGAGTCCAAGGAGGACGACAATGGTTCTGAACGCGGTTGCGACGAAACTGGCAGAGAGAAAGGTGCTCATCGATAAGACGCCGGCCCAGAGGTCCCTTCCGAACACTATGATGAGACACGTCAGCTTCTAGATGTAATTAATAGCTCGCGAAACGAGCGAGAGCGGCGGGGTGACACGCAAGAACACCTGCACCTTTTCACGTCGAGCAACTAACAGGTTCAAAAGTCGACCCCTCGAAAGGTTCCAGTTCCAGTGGTACGGTCGAAATACGTCCATTGCCGTCCGAAATACTGATATGCAGTTACAAGACATCCAGTACGCGTACATTATCCAGAATTTCACCCAGCGAAACGTGGTCCTGAAATCGTACAGTGATCAAGCTGTCGGCTGCGACCCGCCTGTAGTCCATCGCACGCCGACCCGTTCTTGCAAAAGCAACCAAAAGTGCACCGAATGGCTGCCTGAGACGAACGACCAGTCGTCGTGCTCGCGTCTCTCTGTCCAGTGGTACCATCTGAACGGGAGCAGGGCTCAACACCGATTCAGGTTCAAAGAGCGATGAGGTATCACTGCCGGTTTCATCGTCAGAAACCACACAATCGTCGACGCCCGGCGAGGGTAGAGGTGCACTATTGTCTTCTACGGATGCACCACTGTGTGTCTCCTCGCGTTCTAGAAGAGAATCCAGCCAAGGGTGAACGAGATACAGAGAACCCACACGAGAAAGATTTTGTTTCGTCGGAATTTCCACAGTGCCGAATGCGGGGCTGTCCACGAGATAAACTCGTGGCTCGCGCGCCAAAAGAGTCGGGAGTGGGAAAGCGATGCACGGGAGTGTCATTCGACTCTTTGCAAACCTGGCAGTAGGAAGCTCATCGAGGCAGTCGTATAACCTCAAAGCTGCATCAATGTTGAATGAAGGAGGGTGTAGTCCAGCAATCACTTGCTCCATCTCGGAGTCCTGAAGGAGGGAAGGGAGGTGCGAGGAAGCCGGTCCATTGAATACGGTGATATACGCAGGAAGGCAACTATTGAAGCGACTGGGTTTCCCAGTCCATGCAAGGATACTGACATCCCCAGATCTGGTGAGAACATTTGCCAGGAGACGTCCTAGTGAGACTTCCCCTTCACCATATATTGCGTGTACACCAACAGCCGAGAAAATGCCGAGTAAGGAGTATGCAGCGTCTTCCACCCAAGTCGTCTCACGGGTCGAAGCTAGACGCAGCTTTTCCCGGATGTTCATTAAACCCGGGTGAAGCGACATCAATTGCTGTGCAGATACGCCGGTGGCTTTCTCCATCTCCGAGATGACCTCTGGGGACTTCTTGTGATTCGGCAGGTCGAGATCGAGATAAAGAGTCCAATTTTCTGTGTAGAACCGGACGACTTTGGAGGCGACATACTCCTGGAGTGTCCAGGCGCGAGTGTTCCAAATGCTCCTCATAAGAGCACCAAGCTGCGACGGCGAGCGAACACCACGCAGATAGACGATCGTCAAGGCGGATCCCTGGTACCATCTAAACATGGCCACAAGGGCCTCCTGGAGTACGACGTGATCTGATTTATTGATGCAACACGTATCGCTCCATGCCCACTTGAACCCAGCATCCCGAACGATTTTGCAAAATATCTGCAGCTTGGCGTGAGTCCAGGACTGGCCCAAGTCGTACACCGCTACTCCAATCATATCCTGGTACAGTGGTTCATTCTCTTCCCACGTGTGCGACAATATCACGTATTGGAAGTACTGACGTACTTCACGCTTGATCCGGGTGCGTTTCGCCATCGATGATACGAGTTCGTCGAAGATTGGTGAGGATTCGAATGCAGATCCCTGCTTAGCTTTATCATGGAGACGGCCGTCGGCCGTATTGATGAGCACGCGTGGTAAGCGACGTATAGTCCGTCGAATGATCCTGCGGATTGTCGCTTTGGTGCTCGACGGCTCAATATACTGGTTAACACGCCCTATCAAATAATGTAAACACGTCGCCTTTACCACAACAATGTGGACACAACTCACGCTGAATATCCGGATCGTGTGACTCACGCATTTTGGAAATCAAAACTTCAAGTGCATTGACTGCGTTGCTGTAGTCTCCTGATTCGTGTAAAGTTGCGTACTTCATCTCGTATCCACACAGCAACGACGGATTAAGTATGATCACCTGAAAATGACTCGTTAACCAGATCGACGTGCACAAGGCTAGCCCGATATACCTGATCTGCATCGTCTAGAGCCTGCTTCCATGACCCGATTGCCATATATGCTTTCCCGCGCTTCATGAGAACGTCTCGTGCCGAGGGCTCGAGGGATAACGCAATCGTATAGTGGGAAATGGCCTCATCACATCGCTGCGCACCCACTGCTGTATCTCCGAGATGCTTAAGATTGCCGAATGAACGCCACCTAAAGTCTGACAAAAAATAGTCGCATAAGCAATAACGCCTACACGAGACGTGTGATCACTCACCAGAAGCCCATTTCGGGTGGTTACCATTCCTTCTCTCCAATTCACTTGTCATTTCATGGAAACACTGGACTGCATCCGTTATGTGGTCCATCCTTTCAAGACATTCACATATGACCTCGTAGATCATGACTCTAGGAGTCGCCTGGCGATGACAGGTCAACGAATGGACGTGCACAAGATAAAACTAGTGCACCTGACCCGCATGGTCTAGAGCCCGTCTCCATGGCCCAGCCGCTATGCATGCCTCAGTTCGCTTGATGAGAACGTCTCGAGGGGAAGGGAGGTCGAGGGACAATGCGGCAGTGTAGTAAGAGACGGCTTCATCATATCGTTGTGCATCTACTGCTGTATCGCCCAGATGTTCCAGTTTCCTAGAGGACCGCTGCTTAAAGTCTGACAGAAATTGATTGCGTAAACGACGACGCCTATACTAGACACGCGATCACTGACCAAGAGCCTGTTGGAGATCATCCCGTTTCCTAGTACATACTTAGTATTCTTTCGTACTTACATTAGGTTACCATATTTGGACGACAGCGTCCATTGACTCGCGCGTCCGCCTGTCACGCTTTCTCCAGTCTCGTACAACGTCGACTGGAGGTAAGCCCACTGTACACTACACAATAGTCACTTGCTCATGTACTATAGTCCTTACAGACTCGTGTTACAGGTAACTACTAATATAGTCTCGTACAACGTCGACTGGAGTCCTTACAGACTCGTGTTACAGATCGACGTTCCTTTCACAGAGCCCACCTCAAGTGTTCACGGTGCAGATTCGTATCGTCCCTTAATTCGCTTGGCATTTGGAGGAAACACTCGACTGCATCCATAACCCGGTCGGCGGTTTCGAGGCATTCACACATGACCCGGTGGACCGTGGCTCGTGAGAACTTCTGATGGTGATAGATCGACAAGGTGAACGTATACGAGGTATGAACGGAGTACCTGATTTATATTGTCTAACGCCCGTCTCCATGACCCAACTTCTACGCATGCCATAATTCGGTTCATAAGAATGTCTTGTGAGGTGGGGTTGAAGGACAATGCGGACGTATAATGGGAGATGGCCTCGTCATATTGTCGTGCGTCGGCCGCTGCATCTCCGAGATGCTCCAGTGCCTTGGAGCGACGCTGCTTAAAGTCTGACAGAAAACGGTCGCATAGGCGACGGTGCCAACACGAGCTGCGTGGCCACTCACCGCCAGTCCATTCAAAGTATTTCCCGTGTATGTTCGCCTCTCCTCCAAATTCATTCGTCATTTTAAGAAAACACTCGATTGCGTCCGTTACACGATCTGTCATCTCGAGACATTCGCATATAACCTGATAGACTGTGATTCTGGGGAGCTTTGGCTGCAAACCACCGGTCACCACCATCAGCATCCCGAGGGATATTGGAGCAAAGGAAGACCCTTACGACGGCTTCGTCGTTTAAAGCATCTTCCCACGGACATTCTGACAATGTTGTTTCAGCCCACTCCCTCAAACGCGGTGTTGGAACGGCATAGAGCACTAAAGGCCTTGTGTCTGGGTCGCTGTCAGTCTGCGAAGCAGAAAGGCAAACGAGTTGTTCAAATGTGTACGTCAAAATTCAATACGATGTGACACTCACAGTGATACGCGACAGACTCTTGATGT
>JBBPKI010000599.1:0-20819 GCA_038089155.1 Nevesoporus exiguus
AACTTTTTCAAACTCAGATGAAACACTTATATGTGTACCTTTGTTTGTATTGCCAAATATTGACAAATATCTCTTGATTAACAACAATCACATATTTCATATCAAAAGTGACAAAACTGCTGCAATGATATTGTCATTTTTGAATGTACATATCTCAGCAACCCCTGAACCAAATTATGTAATTATTTGATCAGCAGATAGCCAGGAGTGTCTTCTATCTTTGGCCTAACCAAAGCTAAGCGATACTCCCACGCTTGAACTCACTACACTTCCAGTACTGCAAAATAGTCAAACATTGCAGTGGTTTTGGGAGTCACTGTATACTTCATAAGTGATTGGTCCCTCCCTAAGGTGAAGAAAGAATAAAAGGAGGAGGTGACCTGAGAGAAACAAAACCATAATATTACCCCCTTCATAGAATTGAGGCCCTGCCTCGACATCTCTAGTCATGGTCTGGCCTGTCTGGGTCTTCCTCATTGACCTTGTAGTTGTTAGCATCAAGCTGGAGGTCAATGTCACATACATATCTGTCATGTCCCATCTCCCCACAAGTTGAGCACCAGATGAGGGGACAGTAAGAGGTCCCATGGCCCAAATTTCAGCAATTATTGCACTGAAGCATGAGGCATTGGCTACTATTGTGCCCTGGAGCCCAGGTCTTGCACTTAGGGCATCAGTAGCAGGGACAGTCCTTGTGAAAGTGACCGGTGGAGTGACACTGAAAGCACCAGGCAGCAGTGAGATTCTCTGGCAGGATGGTAGGATGGGGCAGAGAGGGAAGTACTTGATCTGGAATGGAAAGGTGCTCCTGGGCAGGTGGAATGGCTGAAGCTCTCGGCATAGGGATGGGAGCAGGAGGAGGGGACTCATATCGCAGTGGAGATGGGGTCGGAGTTCTAGTGTAGGGAAGGGGAGTCATGAGATGTTCAGCAAGGGGTCAAGCAGCAGTGAGGATGAGGTCTGTTTCTTCATAATGATGAATCTGAGCAGCAGTCATGGAAGAATAGATGGGGTGAAAGATAGGCCAGATCTCCTCAGGGGTCAGAGACATGATAGCTCTGTTGAAGTCTGCAGTGAGGAGGGCATCTAACAGGTTGACTCTCATTCTGGAAAGTCCCAGACAGAATCCCTGGACATGGGACTCCATGGTCTCCAGGGTGATGGGAAAGTGGGCAAGATAAACGGTGGTGGTATTTAAGACGGAAGAAAGGGCAATCAGTGAAGAGAGGAGGGGAGTTGATTGTACAAGAGGGATTCCCTCAATAAGGGCTACTAGTTGGGGAGAAGATAGGATTGCTAAGTATAGGAATTGGCAGTGGAGGACTGGGAGGTGGGCTGCACAGATGCAGCATTCCAAGGCGGTGCAGATGGCTTGTTCTAGGGACATGACTTGTTCAAGTAAGGGGGGGTTGTTGGTGGTGGAAGTCTTTGCAGAAGCAAATGAAGAGGAGAGCAGATGGGGTGAGAGCCACAAAAGTTGCAAGGAGATAAATACTAATGAGGAGGTAGAGGAATGTCTGGTCAGACATCAACCATCAGAGGCAGTCCAGCAGAGTTTCTTATACTCATCAAGAATTTCCTGTGCATGGGAGAGGTTGCTTTCAGGTTCCCAGGTATTTTCTGATGACGGGTAACCAACCCATTTGATCAAGTACCACCTTCTGATTCCTGTTCCTTGATGTGCAAGGATAGCCTCCACTTCATATTGTTTTTCTTCATCAAGAAGATCGGGAGGGGGGCGGAGGAAGTTTGGACCATGTTCGGAAGTGGTTCAATAGGTATGTAGAAAGGAGGGAAGCATGGAAGACATTGTGTATCTTCCAGGTGGGGGGAAGCTTGAGTCAGTATGCTATAGGAGAGAGGGCTTGGACAATTTCAAATGGGCCTTCTTGCTTTGGGGCAAGCTTTCTAGTTGGATAGGAAAGGTGGAGATTGGTGGCTTCCAGCCATACCTTATCTCCAACTTTCCAAGGACTGAAGGAGGAAGCTATTCGTTCCTTCATGAATTGTTGGGTTTTCTGATGTGCAGCAAATGCCTCATCATGTCCCTTAGAGATCAGAGAGAGGCGGATTTCTAAGGTGGGGAGGAAGGTTTTTCCTAATGGGGGATAGGCATGTGGTTGATAGCCCATCATTAGATAAAATGGGGTTTGTTTAGTGGAGGAGTGGATGGCTGAGTTGTGAGAAAACTCAGTGGTAGGTAGGAGTGTGGCCCAATCACTGGGCCTTCCTTGGCAGAAGATGTGGAGGTAGGTCTCCAATTCCTGGTTGACTTGTTCTGTCTCCCCATCAGTTTGTGGATGGTATGTGGAGGACAGTTTTAAGTCATACTTCAGGAGGCATGCCAGTTCATGGGCAAAGGCTGAAGCAAATTGTAGGCCTCTGTCAGAGATGCAGGTGTCATGTAGGCTGAATCAGGGGAATACAAAGGAAAAGAATAGCTTGGTGATGCCCTCGACATCAATACTTTTAGAACAAGGGATGAAAATTACCCCCTTAGTAAGCCCATGGTTGACCACAACCAAAACAGCATCAAAGGAATCCACCTTTGGAAGGCCAGTGATGAGGTCGATCAAGATCTGCTGGAATGGGCGGGTGGCAAAAGAGGGGAGTGGGGATAGTGGGGGAACCAAGGGGTGGGTATTAACTTTATTTGCCTGACATGTAGCACAGCCAAGGACAAATCTGCAGATAAAGGTATCCATTCTGGGCCACCAATAATCCTATGCCAGGTGCTGCTGGGTCTGGAAAATCCCTTCATGGCCACCAGAGGGGGAGATGTAGAGGAAGGAAATGAGGGCATGCCATGTGGATTCTGGGACATAGAGTCTCATTTTGAAATAGAGAAGACCATTATGCATGGTCCAGTCAGAGAGGGTGGAGTGGGAGAAGAGGGGAGTTTTGTCAGCGAGAGTGGCTGTGGCTTGCAGTAACAAAGGATCAGAGGGGGAAGCATCCTCAATGGCCTTGACCAATGAGAGGTCCAAAGTGCACAGGTCCTCCACCTCCTCTAGGAGGTACTCACAGAGAGATGTGTTGACCAGAGGGGGGATGATGGCCTGTAATTTGTTGTTGGTGGAGGTGTCTACTTCGTTCTTACAGGAAAGAGCATTGGCAGGGCCCATCTGGGTCCCTGGTGTTACATGCCAGTCAACGTGGTAATGCTGGAGAAAGATGCTCCAGCAGACTTGTCATCGAGAGAGGTTTTGGGGGGTGTGCATGTAAGTGAGGTTTTTGTGGTCAGTCAGAATGGTGACAGGGTGCAAGGTGCCTCTGAGATACTGTCACCACTTGTTGAGGGCGTTGATGACAGCCAAAAGTTCTCTGTCATATATGTCATAATTTTGTTCAGCAGGGGCGAGGGTGCAAGAGTAGTACATGGTGGGATGGAGGTTGCCATTCCCATTCTTCTGCATCAACACCACTCCCAGAGCAGTCAGTGATGCATCAGTCATGAGGGTGAAGGGCTTAGCAATGTCAGGAAGGAGTAGTACAGGGGCTGTCATAAAAACTTGTTGGAGGGTGTGGAAGGCCCTTTCTTGGTCAGATCCCCAGACCCAGAGTTGTTTGACCTTAGTAAGAAGGTGGAAGGGGGCAGCAACTTGGGAGAAGTCGGGGATGAACTTCCTGTAGAAGTTACAGAAGCCAATGAAAGAGCAGACAGCTTTTACTGAGGAGGGCAGGTTCCAGTTGACAATGGCAGACAGCTTGGAGGGATCCATTCTGACAATCCCAGCCCCAATGACCATGCCAAGGTATTCTACTTCAGATGCATTGAAAGTGCATTTAGATAATTTCAGGGAGAGGTGGAGTTCCCGAAGTCATGCGAGGACTTTCTTGATCCATTCATGGTGGGTTGCTAGGTCTATGGAGTGGATCAGGATGTCATCCATGTAGATGGCAACCCATCCTTCAGCTATATAGTCTCGGAAAGAGAAGTTCATGAAACTTTGGAAGGTCGCAGGGGAGTTACAAAGTCCAAAGAACATTACCGTTGGTTCAAAGAGCCCCATTGGGGTAACAAGCACTGCCTTCCAGTGGTCTTCAGGCCTGATGAGGACGTTATTATATCTCCATCATATGTAGAATTTGGTGAAGATGATTGAATTCTTCAATTTGTCTAGAAGGTCAGAGATCAGTGGGAGAGGATATGCATTTTTCATCGTATGTTCATTCAAATATCAGTAATCTTGACAAGGATGAAGTGATCCATCCTTCTTTGGGACAAAGAAGAAGGGGGATGCTTGAGGTGACTTTGATGGGGTGATCTGCCCTGTTTGGAGATGTTCTTCTATGAAGGCATTGCAGGTCTCTTGTTCCTGCAGGTTCAGTGGGTATACTTTAGCTATCTTGGGTACAAAGATTTCTTTTAGTTCAATGGTGTGGTCGAAGGGACAGGTTGGTGGGAGTAGGTTGTGGGTCTTCTTGGCAAAAATGTCTTGGTACTCTTCGAACTCTATAGGAAGGGAGATAGGAGCCTTTGTCATTTCCACTGCGATCTGGGTGGAGAGAGTGGTTTTGCAGATGTATTCCCCACTCATCCATTGCTTTCATTTGTTGAGTCATCACAATATCTTCTCATTTTGATCAAGCCCTAACCAGTGCAGTAGGTATCTGTGGGGGACAGGGTCGATTGGGTTATGGGGAGGTCGAGGGATATCTGGGAGAAGGACAGTTTCATTCTCCCAATCGATCCTAGGGTTCTTCTGGCGAAGCCAAGCCATTCCCAGGATTACTTGAGAGTGTCCACATCCTATGATCATCAGATCTAGCTCTTCTTGTTGTCCATCAAAGGATAGAGAGATCTGGGTTTTTGAGGTTATTCTTCCTTGGGTATTTTTGGTTCCATTGACATTGTATGCTTTGATGGGGCTGATTTTCTTGATTGGTGCGTTCAATTTTCTTATCAGGGTCGGGTCGATGAAGTTTCCAGTGGCACTGCAGTCCACTAATATAGTAGTTTCAACACTTTGTGCTCCATGAGAGAGGGTGATCGGAACTCTGATTGCTTGTTCTACAGTAGAGTTTAACAGTACAGGAGTGATGATATGGAAGAAGGATGTTGAGGTGACCTTCCACTTTAAAAATCCTTCCGAGTGTCATCTTTTTTGACCTCAGGTTTTTCTTTGTAGCACATTTTTAGGACCACAAGAACCTCCTCTGATTTCTTGCCTTTTTCCTGAAGAGAGTGCACATACTGTTTGAGGGGAGATGGCAGAGGTAAGGCAGGGGAAGTCTCAACTGTGGAGATCTGTTGGTTACGAGAGGGACAGGCAGTGGTTCTGTTGCCATTCCTAGGGCGATTGCAGGTAGAACAGCCTTTCTGTTTGCAGATGAAGTATAGCCCTTCCCTGATGTACTTTGCCTTTTCTACCAGAGTTAGCCTTAGTGCATCAATTTCCATGGTGTTTGGGTCCCTGGACGTTGATGGGAATCGTCCACCTGCTCTGATGGACTGGATAAGGTTCTGCTGCTTATGGAACTTCTGTGCATCAGAGATCCACTTGGATAGAGTGTTGGGGATGGTGAATTGCATGAGGATGAGGTTCCCCAGTTTCTCATTGAGGCCTTGAAGGAACTTTCCGCAGAGCTCCCCTTCGTCAGAGATTTGAGCCTTGCTCTGTAAGGACTGGAAGTCCTGAACATAGTCTTGGAATCCATGGTCAATATGGGTGGCAGGGTCTCAGCAAACCCTCTGTCTGATATAATCCAACACGTTCGCAGCATTTTGCTTTTCTTCAAATGGGATGAAGGCAGCTAGAAACTCCTTCTCCAAAGTATCAAAGTCTTTTCCTGTGGAAGACATATTATTCATCCTGTTGTACCATCCTTCTGAGAATTGGACTCCTTATCCAGTTCCCATCTTGTTGAATACCATATAGATTTTGGCTTCCTCAGAGGTGAAGAGGGAAGCATTTACTGCAAAATGGCCCTTCATAGCCTTCATCCATCGAGTGGCATCCTCTGACTTTCCAGAAAAGTCAGCAGGAAGCATGGACTTGAGCTCGGACTTGGATGTCATTGTGGGAGATGATGAGTGAGTCGTTTGAGTGGATAATGCAGGGTCGTTCCAGTCTCTGTTGGCAATCTAATCCACTTAAGGCTTTGGTCACCACACTAATAGGCTTGCTTGCTGAATCAAGAGGATGAGGGAAATCAACCAGGACTTGACTGAAGTCCAGTCATTGATGACATTGGGTTTTTATACTACTTACATGGTTTAGGGCAAGTGTGTGACTACTTACTAATCTACTATGTCATGGATGATGTCATAGACCTAGACCAATGGTAATTAAAGAAGCGTGTCATGGGACATTCTAGAATGAGCAGTAATTAAGAAAGCGAATGTGATTAAAGTGAAAGGGAATGATCTAGTCTTGATCATGTGATAGTTCCCACAGTCACATGCAAGTGATCATGTGACTTGATAAGATAAGATAAGAGATGAAATCGTAACATTACCCCCCTCCTATGAATCACATTCCAGGTGATTGAAGGGAACCTGGGAGGGTTTGGTTACATTAGTGTAAGAAGAAAAGAGTGAATCAAAGTCTGTTTAGACCATTCTGAGCTTCCAGGGTGCCACCAGGTTGGAAAGATAAAAGTCCTTTATTGCCTCTTTGGCATTCGTGAGGTGGCTCTGAGGTTCCCACATGCGGTCTTCCTCTTCATAGCCCTTCCAGTGAACCAGGAATTCTATGGTTCGTCCTTTGAGACAAGAGTTGACAATGTAGTCGACTTCAAACTCTGGTTCATCTCCTTCTGTGCCCACAATGGGTCCCGGGGCTACTAAGGGTTGATTGTCCAAGCGCTCTTTGTACAGTTTTATTCTTGAAATATTGACAGTGGGGTGGATTCGGAGTGTCTTGGGGAGATGAAGTTTTACAGCATTTGGGCCGGAAAGTTCTATAATTGTGTATGGACCAATCCATCGTTTAGTGAGCTTCTTCAATACTCTATTAAGTTTGATATTCTCAGTGGAGAGCCAAACTTTATCTCCAATGGAGTATTCTGGTCCCTTGGAGCGGTGTTTGTCTGCTTGAACCTTCATTGCCTTTTGAGCTTTTTTGAGGGAGGCTCTAGCTTGCTCAAGCGTATTAGAGAAGTCAGTGCCAAAAGAGGCTGCTGCTTCATTCTTGAATTTGATGGGTTCGATACCCATTCTTGGTTCATAGGTTTTAGTTACCTCAAACAGTGTCTTTTTGATTGCTGAGTGGAGTCAGTTGTTAAAGGTAAACTGGGCGAGAGAACCATTCAGCCCAAGAATCTTGCTTTTCGGATGTGAAGAGGCAGAGATACTATTGTAGATCTCTGTTAACCTGTTCGGTTTGTCCATTGGTTTGCAGGTGGAATGCCATGGACATCCAGAGATTGATTTTTAGCATCTTAGCAAGATCTTTCATCAATTGGGAAGCAAATTGTGGACTGCGGTCCGATATGATCAAGTGGGGAAGTCCATGATGCGTCCATACATGGTCTCGATAGAGCTTGGCTGTGCTGAGTGATGTGATTGTCTTATTGGTGGGTATAAATTCCACCTCTTTGGAGAAGTGATCAACAACTACAAGGATTGTATCATGTCCATGGGAGAGTGGTAAATCAGTAATGAAATCCATGGAGATGTCTTGCCATGGACCATTGGATACAGGATTGGGAATGAGTTCTCCCAAGGGGGCCTTGTTCATTGGTTTCATTTGTGTGCAAAGATCACATCTTGAACAATAATCAGTGACTTGTGCTCAAAGGCCAGGCCACTGAAAATAACATTCTATCATATTCTATGTTTTATTCGCACTTCCATGCCCTGCGATAGGCGAATTGTGGTATAGCATGTGTTGGCAACCTAGACCTATTAAGGCTTCAGTCACTACTAATCAGGCTTGCTTAAGAGTCAAGAGGAAGTTCTAGGGGAATCAACCAGGACTTGACTGAAGTCCGGTCGTTGATGACATTGGGTTCTTATACTACTACATCGGTTTAGGGCAAGTGTGAGAGTACTTACTAATCTACTACGTCATGTATGATGTCATAGACCTAGACCAACGGTAATTAAAGAAGCGTGTTGGATACTGTTCTAGAACGAGCGGAGATTAATAAAGCGAGTGTGATAAAGTGAAGGGGAATGATCTAGACTTGATCATGTGATAGTTCCCACAGTCACATGTAAGTGATCATGTGACTTGATAAGATAAGATAAGGGATGAAATCGTAACAGCATGATTATGTCTTGGTGTAATTGTCCCTTAGGGGGTATGAAGATCTTGTCACCAAGATACAAGATTCCATCCTTGTTTAGGAGGTTAGGTCATTCTGGACCTTTCCATTCCTCTTGTGCTTCTATGATTCTTTCTAACAACTTCCTTTCTTTGCCTTCTATTGTAAAGCCTTGTTTGGATTGTACCCTTACTCTATTTTCAGGGATCATTTGAAGATCTTTATTATCTTCATCAATTCTGTGTGCGTGATCCTCTTGTCAAGAGAGAGCATCAGCTTTGCCCATTTGTGAGCTGGGCTTGTTGACTAAGATGTAATTGAATTGTGACAGCCACTGCAACCATTGGGCTTGCCTTTGATTTAGGTCTTGTTTAGTCATAAAGTATTTGAAGTTTGCGTGATCTGTCCAAACCTCGAATTCATCTGCCCCCTCAAGGTAATGCCACCATTGTTCAAGAGCCAGAATGATGGTGAACATTTCCTTATCTGCAATAGGGTAGTTCCTCTGCTCAGGAGTCATGGAGGCAGAGGAGAATGCGACAGGGTGCCACTTGTCGTCTTGCTTGATCGAGAGAACTGCGCCTGTGGCAAAGTCTGAGGTGTCAGTTTCGAGGCAAAACTTGCTGTTGTTATCCAGATAGGCAAGAATCAGTATGGTGGTAAATGCCTTTTTTAGTGTATTAAAGGCATCTTGTTCCTGGGGTCCCCACTGCCAGGGTTGATCTTTCATCATTTAAGGGACGTGAGACTTTGGAAAAGTCTTGAATAAAACATCTATAGTAATTGGCGAGTCCAAGGAAACTCCAGACTCCTTTGACATTTTTGAGCATGGGCCAGTCGAGAATGGCTTCCACTTTTCCTTTTTCCATTTTAATTCCCTCAGTGTTGACAATCATTCTGAGGAATTCGACCTCCTTTTGTTTGAAGAAGCATTTTTCAGGTTTTAGGAATAGGTCATGTTCCTTTAACTGCTTCAAGACTTCTTTGATGATTTTGTCGTGTTCAACTTCATCGTCTGTCTTAGTAAAGATCATTATGTTGTCGATATAGACTATGACGATGCCATCCAAGTCAGCAAAGATCTCATTCATCATTTGCTGAAAAGATGCAGGGGCATTGCATTGTCCGAAGAACATTACTAATGGTTCATATGCTCTGGAGTGGGAGACAAAGGCTGCCTTCCATTCATCTCCTTCTTTTATCCTTATATTATTATAGCCCCATCAAAGATCTAATTTCATAAAGAGCTTCGCCCCTTGGAGCTTATCCACTAATTGACTTATGAGTGGTAAGTGGTAGTTGTTTTTGACAGTCCACTCATTGAGATATCTGTAATCTTGGACCAATCACTTTTTCCCATCTTTCTTTGGAATAAAGAAGACAGGGGATGTTTGAGGGGATCTTGATGGTCGAATGTAGCCCTTTCTGGTTTGTTCTTTGACAAAGCTTTTCAACTCTTCCATCTTGTCCTTACTCATTGGGACTATTTTTGCCTTTTTTGGTTGAAAGCCAGGCTTCAGCTTTATCTCATGCTCCCAGGGTTTTCGGAGAGGAAGCCTCTCTGACTCCTTTTTGCTGAACACATCGAGAAAGTGATGGTATTCTGATGGAACCATTTCCTCAAGGGTTAGTTCTTTTTCTTTTGGCTTTTCTAGATTTTTGATGAACCTATGCACAGTTGAAGTGTGTTTTAGTTCTTCTTCTTCTTCCTTAGCCAATTGTGTTCCTTGGTCCGAAAGCATGTAACAGGATCGGGGACATCTCGTCATTGTCACTTCTCCCTTTGTCCAGTTTATTGTTGGGTTATGTTTGGTTAACCAGGTATACCCAAGAATCATGTTGTTCTTGCCTAAGTTGGTGACTTCTGCAACTAGGTGTTTGCAATGTCCTTGGTAATCAAGGATTATTTCAGCCTTGTGTGTAACACTTCCGGCCAAATTCTTAGTTCCATCAACATTAAAGACTGGGATTGCTCGTTCTAGTCTTTCAAGCAGAAGTTTGACTTGTTCTGCCCATTTTTGGTCTATAAAGACTCCATTTGCTCCACTGTCCAACAGGGCTTTGCACTGATGCCTTTTGTGCTTGGTAGTGGGGTGTGCAATCGAGATGTCCATAAGAATTTCTTGTTGCACCTTGGTATTGCATAGGAGGATTTGTTCTGGGAAACTATCCTCATAATTATTTTTTTGTTTTTCTTTGACTGAATTAAGCCTGAATTCCTGTGCAGCAAGCTCCTTTGTGGGAGACCCAGTCTCAGTGGGGGGTAGGTGTACTCTATATATAGGTGAACTTGGTTCAGAATCCAAGGAGTAACAGGTGGAGGAATCCATATCATAATCTTGTCCATATTGTACATAAGGAGAGAGTGAGGAGAAACTATTTTTTGTATTTAATTTAATTTCTTTCAGCATCTGAGGTTTCAGATCCCTCAGTTGCTGTAACCTTTTCCTGCCTTCTTCATTTCTGAATCATGGAGGTCGAAGAAGTATGCCTTCATTTGATCAAAGTCCATTCCTTTTATGGCTTTTGCTTCTTTGGGTTCCTCCTTCTTCTCTTCCTCCTTCTTTTCGTCCATGCTTCTGATTTGAGGACATTTTTGGGGTCCTTGTCCCCTTCGTTGGCAGTTAATTTTATGCCCTCCACCTAGGAATTTACATTTGGGGCATTCTTTCTTTGGATTGGGACAGTCTCTGGCTACATGTCCATCTTTATCGCAACATTTAGAGTTTCATTGTCATAGAGCTCCTATGTCCATCGGCTGTCCCCTTCCTCTGTAGGTTTGTGCTTGTCCTTCTTGGTAAGTATTGTTGTAAGAAGAACCTTGTTGAATTTTTTTGGTCTTTCGCAACTTGAAAGAATCAAGTTGTGACCCCAATTCTTTTGCTTTCTCGATATAGTCCTGAATACAGGACTTTCTTTCCCTTGCTTGGTAGATTTGCCAGGCGAGTTTCTTGTCTAGCACTTTTTTGAACAATCTTACTCCAGATGGGTCAGGTTTGGAGGGATCTCCCCCTGTATTGTAGTAATAACCCAACCACCTGGTGGTGAAGGCTTGTACTGTTTCACTTGGCATCTGCCGACACCATTCTAATTTTGTTCGTGCTTCATCTTCTTTGTTTACTGATTTGAAACATTGGGAGAGGAGTTTTCCCAATGTTTCTTCAGTGGGCCAATTGTCATTTTTCATGTAGTATTTTAGTTGCTGGTGTGCCCAATGGCCAGCTCCATTTTTATCTTTTTCCCCAGCTTTGGGGCCAATTCTTGTTAATGCCATGATTCCTTTTTGTTCATTGGTAATAAAAGATTTAGGATTGCTTTTTAGGTAAAGTACAAGATTCATTGACCAATTATCAAACTCCTCTTTGCTCCCATTGTATCGTCCCGGATCTGGGACCATTTCTACTTTCTTCAACACTTTCATCTCTGTATAGTCTGCATGTCTTTTTCCTTTCTCTCTCTTAAGCTCTGCAAGTTCTTCTTGCAGGGCCATAAGTTGGTTGGACAGCATTCTGATCATTTCTGCCGACATTTCTTCTTCTGTTGTGTGAACAGGTACGGGCAGTGATCAGGAGTTCTGGCTGGGGGATGAGGGCTGGTCGTCAGAGTGGTCGTGTGAGAAGTCTTCTGTCTCAGAGTCTATGTGCAGGCGCGGATTCCTGTAGGGGTGCCACGATGTGATGGTTCTCTTGTTGAACCAGTACTAGTTCCAGTTCTGGTGTGGGGGAGAGGGAAGGTGTGTGTAGGTTTTGGAGGTTATTTAATCTTTCCTGCAACTCTTCTAAGAGTTCTATCCCTTGTCTGAGTTGGGGACGGTGATCGTGGAGTTGTACCTGTAAAACTCTAGCTCTGAATGCTAAGGCTTGATCTTGGGGAATTCCATGTGCTTGTAATAGGAATTCATCGAATGGTTCCCCTTCTCTTATTCGATCTAGCAGGTAAGGAAGGAAGTCAACGTCTTCGAAGATGTTGACAAGTGGTACTAGAGTGGAAGTGTGGTATAGTTCTTCTCCTTGTGGATGGTATTGTTCCCACTCTAGTTCTTGTCCTCTTTGTATGTCACTGTAGGGGGTAGATTGATGTCATTCAATTGGTTGTCCTTCTTGGGCTAATTCTCCATTCCAGAAATGGTATCTCCCAGTCTGATCTATGTACCCGTCATTTGGGTCATAGGAGAACTCTTGGCGGTATTCATAATTGTTGCCAAAGACCGTTTCTTCAGAGGGGAGGTGAACCTTGAATTCCTTGGACTTGATGGGATCTCTTGGAAGCATTCATATGAAAGGGGTAAAGAAGTGTGGACCTTTGTCAACACCAACTTCTACTCAATCAGGACAATAGCCTCCGTGACTCAAGTCTTTGAAAACATATTCATAAGTGGGCTGGTGGGCACAAGACCACTCTTTCACCAGTAGACCACTGTGTACTAGTAATTCTAAAAAGTAATGTGCCTCACGTGGACACGAGCCTAGGCTCCTTCAAAATAAAGTGTGCAGAGGCAGTTTTTAAACCAATTAAGAGCTCTCGAGCTCACCCCTTGATGGCAACCTAAAGTCTAACCAACCTTCACCAGCATATAGCCAGGGTATATGTAAAAGGTAAAGAGGGCACAAGTGCACGTGAAGTGTGAATGGTGGTAGGTAGTAGAGATCCCTTTTCCCCTAGGGTCTGGGGTTGTCATGAACAACGGCAAGGTAATGAGATGAGTGTGGTGTGGAAAGTGAGTATAGTCAAGTCCTAATGTTGGCAACCTAATCCACTTAAGGCTTTGGTCACCACACTAATAGGCTTGCTTGCTGAATCAAGAGGATGAGGGAAATCAACCAGGACTTGACTGAAGTCCAGTCATTGATGACATTGGGTTCTTATACTACTTACATGGTTTAGGGCAAGTGTGTGACTACTTACTAATCTACTATGTCATGGATGATGTCATAGACCTAGACCAATGGTAATTAAAGAAGTGTGTCATGGGACATTCTAGAATGAGCAGTAATTAAGAAAGCGAATGTGATTAAAGTGAAAGGGAATGATCTAGTCTTGATCATGTGATAGTTTCCATGGTCACATGCAAGTGATCATGTGACTTGATAAGATAAGATAAGAGATGAAATCGTAACAGTCTCTGGGTTTCAACTTAAGCAACGATATGAATTGTTGGAAACTCCATGTTTCCTCAGTGGCTAATTCTTCTGGCTGGAAGGGTTCCCCTTGGCCTTCCTGTACATCAGTGGGTGTGGTGGAGGCCTCTAGCTCTCCTGGTTGGTCTACTGAAATTTCCTCATCAGTAGAGTCCTCTTCTTCTGGTGCCCTAAAGGTGGCGATATGCACTGCCCTTGCTAGAGCTCTTCCAAATGTGGTGGTTTGCTGGCAAGTATCCCTGATTGATTCCTGGCAAGAATGGGGGCTGGCAGAAGAGCCAGGTATCCTGCAAGAGGAGAGTTGGGGATCTATGGTGGGTCATTCTTAAAGAAGAAGACATCGGGAACAAGCTAGTTCTTTTGTAACACAAAGGCACACTCCATGTGTGATGAGTTGTTCTTGGTCGGACTTCCTCACTTATCTACCAAGGGGAGGCACTCACAAAGAGGTGCAATGTCCCTTGGAGTTATAAGGCTCTTGGAAGAGAGATCGGACTAGATGGAGCAGGTAGTGTGCATTGTATTGCATAGAACTAGCTAAGGGACAAGTATAGGAGATGCGGCTATTTAAGTAAGCACTACTTGCACACAGACCAAGTGGCTAAGTAGTTGTCTGTGCTAAGGCTATGAGTGATTGATGGAAACACACTGCCCAAGAGAGAGATGGCAGTGAAGGAGATATTAGTCCACAGAAGGTGATGCAGTTATACCAGTAGAACAAGGCAAATGTTGTCAGAATACAGAATAAGAAGATATGGAATGTATACTTCATAAGTGATCAGTCCCTCCCTAAGGTGAAGAAAGAATAAAAGGAGGAGGTGACCTGAGAGAAACAAAACTGTAACACAAAGTGGTCCATCACCATAATGTCCAGAGATACTGGAGTTGGTGTCGGAGGAACAGAGTACCTTTGGACTGGTGGTCCTTAGATGCAAAAAAGGTTGGAGGCAGATATTGAGGGTTGGGGGTGAGATCAGATGTTGTAGGGTGACTTTTCTATTGAGGTGTCCTGCCTTCCCCCAGTAAGCAACTGGAGGTCGACTGCAGACTGGACTGTAGTAAGTCTGAGGTGCCATGGCAAATCCGGAGTGCTGTCCAGGGGCAGTGGGGCTAAGCACAAAGGCAGAGGCCCCAGAAGCCCAGAGTAGTGGAGGGCTTGGTATTCTTATCTTGTATGGGTCACGAATGAAGTGCTTGCTCATTGCAAATTACTCAACAGAGTATCATGGCAAGCTAGCTGTCCTAAAACCAACAAAGTTACAATCCAAGGAGATGACAAAAATTGTCAGAGGTGATTCGTCAGGAGGTAGGAGAAGGAAAAAGTCTACAACAGAGGAATAGAAGAAGGTGACTCATTAAAAGGCGGAGTTCACCAGAGGTGAGAAGGGGATAAAAGACAATTGGAGAATGTCGAAGAAGGGGCAGAATGGCCTCCAAAGCATTGGAGATGAATCGGAGGTTTGGAGAAGCAGACTTTATAAAAGTAGGTATGGAAGAACAGGGAAGACAGGTTGCTGAAGAGGCAGAGTGAATATGGAGCTTCGAAAGGTAAATAACAAAGGATGCCCAAGAGGGCAAAAGAGAAACAGAGGTATAATGTAATAAAAGGGCTGCTGAAAGGCGGGGTAGAATGGAGTTCAGAGGTACCACAAGGGGTAGCCCAAAGGAGACTCACTGAAGGGGCAGAGTCAGTCAGAGGTAAAGTCATGAAATAACTCCATAGGGCATGGCTGAGTTCAGAATGAATCCCAGTCCATGTGGAGATTCTAATGGAGGGTCAGAGTACAAAATGGAGATTAGAGGACATAAGAAAAGAGTGAAGACCTGCTCAAGTGTGAGTATGAATATACTGTTAAATGCCTGTCTCTCTAAACTCAAGTCCAACCAGAGTTCTAGAAAGGAGAAGGAGTGATCACAAAATGAGAGGAGGTGGGGGACTTTTGGTCGATATTCATGCTGAGGAGTATGTACAGGAGTTACAGGACTTAAATACAAATGGAGGGACAAGAGGGGGTACAAAATGGGATGAAAATACTATCTTACTAAGACGGCGAACATATGAAAATATTCTAGGAGATAGTAAGTGAAGTAGGGACAAAGGAGGGATGAAAGAACAAAAGGAATAACAAACAGGGATAATGTCCAGGAGGTTCCAAGTGAGCACAGCCGCATGTCCAATCAGAGAAGCAGAGCTCCAAGGAGCTCCATGTGTGGTGGAGACGGAGGTGGACTGGAGGGGAACGGAGGTGATCGGAGATGGTCAGAGAAGGGGCCAGAGGAGGTGGAGATGGCTGGTTTGGCACAGATATGACAGTCCAAAGGAATATGCACAGACTAAGATAAGGGTAGGCATAGAAGGAAAGGGGAGGTGATGGAACAACTGTGGATGGCTATATGGATCATGACAGCATGTGAGAGAATGCTGTTAGGAGGTATCATCCAAAGGAAGAAGAAGCTACAAAGTATGGAGCAAATAAGAGTATGGTGACTTGAAGATGATCATGAGGTAGATATACTTTGCATGGGGAAATGGATATTGAAAGGGAATAAGAAGGAAAAGATGTGATATAAGGGATAAAATCATAAGATGACTCCACTTGTATGCCTGCTTCCCCAAAGCAGAGTAAAGACTAAGAGGAAGATGCACCAATCTCATCCAGTCAGAGTCCAGGTACATCTGGATCAGTAAAGGAGCAACTTGCAAAGGAGTGTTCAATGCTTTCACAAAGGGAGCAGTGCAAGATAGGGCAGCATTCCACCCCATATTTCAATTATTGCAGACAGTGCAATGATTTCAGAGGCATTGCAAGACAGGATGCCCTGGGGCAAAGGCATTATAGTGAGGGCATTGATATCCTTGGCAGAAGATGCAGATATGTTTGAGTTGTCTGCATTGATAGTATCGTAAAGTGAAGAAGTCTGCTTGAGAAAGCCTTGCCTTCACATCAGGGGAGAGGAGGAGAAGTCTAGTTGGTGAAGAGATGATTGAGGCATTGGTGGGTAGGTCTCTATTGGTAGCAGAGATGTGGATAGTAATAGTGGAAGCAGGTAGTTGAGCTACCAATGACAGTGTGCATGGATGAAGGACAATATGGATTGATAAGGCAATGGCCTGAGAGACAGATGATGGGGTGGATGAGGCAAGTGGAGGAGATGGTGAACATGGCAGGGTTGGTTAACCCAGAACTAGGTCACTTTCTAAGAAGTTTGAAAAATTGAAGTCTGAAAGGGAATCTAAAATTATCTTGGAGAATTCCCTAAGGGTAGAAAGTGGAAATGAAGTGATAACTTTGGCAAAATAATGGTGGTCCATCATATCTAAGGTATGAAGGTGAAGCTGATTTAAAAGGATTTCCCTAGCAGCAGAGAAGTCTTCCCTATGTGATATGTGGGGGTGAGAAGTGAAGAGTCTGAAAGAAGAGATATAGTGGTAAAAGAGAATGGCTTCCATTAGTTCTAGGGTAGTGCTGAATGAGGGGAAACTCTCAGCAAGATAAAGGAGGGAAGCATGGTCAAGAACATGTGCATAGGTCACAAGGCATTGGAAACAAGGGAGGTTTTCCACAAAAAGTCTTTCTTGAGCCCAGTTATGGATGGTTGGTCTAGAAGTTTGATGAAGGAGTCCTCCAAGGCAAGGAGGAACCTTAGAGACAAGGGTTCAAGCAAATGCAGTCTAGGACAGGTGATGGATTGCACTGGTCTAACTTGAGGTTACAAGTGAAGCAGCTAGCTACTTATATAGTCCAAAGGTGCATGCACAGACCAAAATGAGAGTATGCATAGAATGAGGAAGATAATGGAACTACTATGGATGGCTATGTGGATCATGACAGCATGTGAGAGAATGCTGTTAGGAGGTATTGTCCAAAAGGGGAAAGAGACTACAAGATATAAAGCATATAGAAGAAAGGAGACTCAAAAGTAATCAAGAAGTGAATGTACTTGCCATGAGGAAATGGATAGCAGTGTTACAGTTTTATCTTTACATCCTGGTCTTCTCATTTCCAAATGCATTTCCTTCATGTATCCACATCTGCATGCCAGATACTTACATTTCCTAGTTACCTTCTCACTTGACAAGTTTGACTATTCCTTTACTATTCCCATTCTTACCTAGTTGTCTTCATTAGGACTTTACCTCCTAGCAGTATTCTTATATGCTGTTGTGATCCTCTTACTCATCTGCAGTAATTCTTCCATCTTCTTTCTCTTTCTATGCCTGCCCTTTATCTTGGTCTGTGCACATACTATTGGACTATATAAATAGTAGATCTACTTTGCTTGTAACCCAAGCTAGACCTGCACAATCCACATCCTTACTCTGGATTTGCTCCTGCTTGAACTATTACCTCTACAGTTCCCTCTTGTCTCTCTATTCTTTGTGAGATGTTGTGCCTCTTTGTGAGTGCCTCCTCACAAAAAACCTTTGTCATTAGCAGTCCAGAGGGATGTGCTCTGTAACAAGCAGAAGGGTACAAAGATGGATATAAGGAGAAGATGAGAGATAAGGGAACTGTTAGACTGCAGGATACTTGTAGTTACTATGTATTAGATAGGTAAATGTAGGTACTAACCTGGGTTCGTGTTCTTCAAAGGCGGCACGCCCGTCGGAACTGCTCAAGAGCTACCTCGGACGCCGAGGCAGACGCGGGGCCTTCGAAGCCGGCGGCGGCTGACCCTAGGTCACGTGACTTGTAAAACCGGCACCGCCGCCGAGTAAAACGCTCGAGAGAACCAAGCGGCGGAGCGGCGTTTGCCACGAAGATGGCCTTAATAGTCATCAGGTACTTAATCATCACCGACAATTGGGATCCAGCGACTCGCGATAGCGGCGACAATGCCAGAGTTACTCTATTCGCTCTAATTTAATCACGAGCTGCGGCCAATCCCATATATACCCCCTTCACCATCACCCTGTTTCCCATCCTCATCCATCATGCCTTCCACCTTCACCCATGAGTTCCAAACCACCTCCTACGAGGGCAAAGTCTCCTTCAGCACCGGTATCTTCATCAATGGTCATTTCATAGACGGCTCTAATCGCACAACCATCGAGTAAGGACCATTGGGAACCCTAATCAATCTGCTGAAATCCAACGACCTATTCCCACAGCGTTATCAACCCAAGTGAGTGCGACACAATCATCCAAATTTCTCCTTGATCAGCCAAATTCAAAATTCATCAGCAAACGGGAAGGTCCTCACTACCATTTCCGAGGCCACCGCTGAGGACGTCGACACTGCCGTTGCAGCGGCACAAAAGGCGTTTGATACCGTCTGGGGTTTGAATGCCACCGGGACCCAACGCAGTATCCTCCTCGCAAAGCTAGCAAAGTTGATGGAACAACATGCAGAGGAGCTCGCTGCTCTTGAAGCGCTTAATAATGGTGCAGTCACCTTGCATGCACACTCGTCAAATTCATATTAAACTGGAAGATATCATCTAGGCAAAGCATTCCACTGGGCTAAAAATGCTGATGTAACTCTCGCTGTCGACTGTATCCGCTACTACGCTGGGTGGGCAGATAAGATCAGCGGTCAGGTCCAAGAGGTATAAAAATAGCTTCCGGACACTCGTTGAAGGTGCATTCTTACCGAAATTTTAACAGACATCTGAAGATAAACTCACGTATACTCGTCATGAACCTATTGGTGTCGTTGGTCAGATCATACCATGGAACTTCCCATGTGAGTCTGAAATTGTGTCATCGCACCGCGAACTGAAGCACATCTCCTGCAGTACTTATGTTGGCATGGAAACTTGGCCCTGCTCTAGCAACGGGAAATACGGTCGTTCTCAAACCCTCTGAGTTTACTCCCTTGACCGCCATCCGCGTATGCCACCTCATTGTCGAAGCCGGTTTTCCTCCCGGCGTCGTCAACATTATTACTGGCTATGGTAACACCGTCGGCCATGCCATCTCTCATCACATGAAGATCGAGAAAGTTGCTTTCACCGGTTCGACCCTCGTTGGTCGCAAGATCTTGGAAGCCTCTTCCAGGAGCAATCTGAAGGACGTGACCTTGGAATTGGGTGGAAAGAGTCCCAACATCATCTTTGACGATGCAGATCTGGAGCAGGCGGTGAACTGGTCCGCGTTTGGTATCTTGTTCGTCTTCCCTGTTTGAGTGAAGCGAAACACTAACATCTACTGCAGCTTTAACCATGGTCAGACATGCTGTGCCGGATCGCGTATCTTTGTCCAGGAGGGCATCTACGACAAGTTCCTCGAGCGTTTCCTCGAGAAGGCTCGATCACTTAAAGTCGGGGACCCCTTCAACCCCGAGACCTTTCAGGGTCCTCAAGTCTCTGAGATTCAGTATGACGTCAGTCGCCTCGATGCACACTTTATACTTCATTTCCTAGATCTCACGCACTGATTCCACAGCGTATCATGGGTTACATCAAATCTGGAAAGGAAGCTGGTGCTTCAGTCGAAGTCGGTGGGGGACGCCATGGCACAGAGGGCTACTTTATTCAACCCACCGTCTTCACTAACACCTCCCCTGACATGAAGATCGTCCGAGAAGAAATATTCGGTCCAGTTGCCGTTATTATCAAGTTCAAGGACGAGGAGGACATGATCCGACAGGCCAATGACACTCTCTACGGTCTCGCTGCAGCTGTGTTCACGCCAAATTTGAACCGGGCAATCAAGACCGCGAACCGACTAAAGGCAGGCACTGTGTGGATCAACTGTATAAATCAGTTCAACTCGCAAATCCCATTTGGCGGGTTCAAGCAAAGCGGTATCGGGAGGGAAATGGGCGAGTATGCGTTGCACCAGTGCGTCTTTTTCTCCCCTCGTGTTGTTGGTGCACTAAGACGTCATCTCAGCTACACCGCCGTCAAGGCCGTGATCGTCAACCTTGGTGTCAAGTTGTGAGAGTGGAGAAAGGAAAGGGAGGGAAGTCAGACGTTCATCATCGAGCATGTGCATTATTCTCCCTACCATTTGTAACATTACTCTTGTTCTCTCGTTGCGATGATTTCAATGCGTTCCATCCATTCAGATTCTTCGCGCACAATAGCCCGACGAAAGAAGAGCGGTCTTGCATCTTTGAATGCTTCGTATTCAACTTCCAAGACGCTATGTCGAATGCAGCGCGCATCGCGCAAGACGTCTACGACAGTTCGGTGGTTTGTGTGTAGTCAGTTCACCGGCGTATCCCACCTGCACCTGCCAGTGGCACGCCGCATTGCTTAAACTCAACTGAGGTCTATGGAAGACTGATGTTGTACGGATCAGCGCTTAGAGTATGAAAACCAATATACGGTGAATGGCCAGACCCCCGCTAGTCTTCCCCGTAGTAATACCGTTCCCCACCACTCGTCGTACGGTCATTGCCTCCTTCGCTTTCAGTCTGTGAGTAGGCCTGGAGGCCACCGACACTGACTTGCAGCTGAGGGAGCCAGTGACTATTGCATCCGATCCAGAAATTTTTTCTTCGTTTCCGTTTAGATCC
>JBBPKI010000600.1:0-20819 GCA_038089155.1 Nevesoporus exiguus
ACCTCTGAGACTAACAAGTCTACTACCCATCAGTACCCCCAGAACTCTGATCGGACTTGAGTCCAGAGAGTCTGGACTTAACAACCTCATCAGCCACCTCCAGCATTCACTGGGAAAGGTAAGACACCTCTGATAGGAAAGTCAACTCTGCAACATCTGACTTCCCTTCATCATCAACTCTGTTACCTCTGACCTTTCGGACCTCAACTCCAAAGATACCCCTTTTTCTCTGCTGCCAACTCTGGCATGTCTGGATAACATGGTATTGGACCCTCTTTAGGTCCTTTTCTTCCTCTCTCTGTTCCATTTTGCCTCTGTTTATGTCCTTCTGTTGTTCCTTCATCTGTTTTCTTCTTGTTCTGTCCCTCTGACGCTCTCTACCCAAGGACCAAAAGTCTGAAGGTAACTCCATTCATTGTCTGCCAACTCCAGCTTATCCAGTCAGTCCAGACATCTGGGTAAGGAATCCCCTTTGGTTCCTTCCCTTTCCTCCCTCTGTTTTCTGCTTCTTCTCATTTGTTTCCTTTTCCTCTGTTCCTTCTGTGCTTTTGGATCCCAAGTCCAATAGCAACTCTGTTTCATGTCCACTAACTCTGGTCATATCTGGTCCATTTTGGACATCCAGGGTAAAGGACCCCCTTTTGGTTCTTTTCCTTTCCTTCTTTTTTTTTGTCCTCTATGCTTCATTCTGACACTGGGTTACAATGGAAGACTCCTCTTCAAGGAGCACCATGACAGGTTGATGAGCACCCTCCATTTCCTCTGTTCTTCCTTACCTGACAACCACAAATCTAAAGATAACTCCACTCTAACTCTGGTTTGCCCCAGCAACTCTGGAGCCCTTTCTTCTTGAAGCTTCCTCTTCCCCCTGGTCACTTCTGCTCCTTTTGTTCTTCTTTGTTTTTTCCTCTGACATCTGTACCTGAGGACCACAAGTCCAACAGTCATTCTATTTTCCTCCTCCAGTGCTGCAATGCTTAATAGCCACCACTTTGGTCACTCCGGCCTCGCACTCTGCTCCCTCCAAACCTTAAGACATCAAGTCCAAAGGTAACTCCATTTCAACTCCAGTTTGCTCCAGCAACTCCAGAGCTTCTGTTTCATTTTCTTCTTTTCCTTTCAGTTTCTGTTTTCCAGACTTGGACCTGTGTCACCCTCATCTGCTCTCTCCTTAAGAGCACAGTATGACACAGCCCTCCAATTTCTTCCTTCATTTTCTTGCCCTTTGGTGCTGTCAACTCCAGCAGCATCCGGTCTGTTCCAGACCACTCCATTTCCTTTTGCTTTCATCTGTTTCATTTTCCAGACCTGGGACCATGTCACCCTTGTTTGTGCTCTCTTTGTAGAGCATTTCCTGACACAATCCTTCATCTTTTCTCTCAGCTTCTCCTCTGTATCTCCAGACATTAGGTCTAAAGGTAACTCCATTCTAAATCTGGTTTGCTCCAGCAACTCTGGACCTTTTTTCTTCTTTGCCTCTTCATTTCATTTCAGTTCTGTTCTCTGGACCTGGGACTTGCATTGCCTTTGTCTGCATTCCATTCTGGCACACCCTCAGACACATCTTCTCTTTTTGTATAGTCCATTTATGAGCTCATGACTTCCCCTCTGGGTCCACTCTGAACCACTCTGCTTTAACTACAATTTTGTCCTCTTGTTTCTGTATCCATTTTGCTTCCAACCCTTCTGTGCTATCAACTCTGGCTGCATTTGGTCCATTTTGGGCCACCCTGTTTTCCTTTTTGTTCTTCTCCTTTCCCTCTGTTGACCCTTCAGGCCTTCACCTTTGTCAACTCCAACAACTCTGATGAACTTTGTTTCCTTTCCTCTTCCTTTGGGCAATCCACCTCTGTGGCCTTCATGCCAAACCTCTTTGGGTTTTCTGACATTTGTTTAGTATAGGACATCACATGCTCACCCACTAAATGATCTGTTGATCATTGGGTTTAAGAAGCCACAACTTCGTCTAATGTACTCTTACAGATAGAATGCCAAACCTCTGCACTCCAGGACTCCATCTGGAAATCTAATCCTGGGAGTTGCACCTT
Organism: Nevesoporus exiguus; assembly: GCA_038089155.1. Lineage (NCBI taxonomy): Eukaryota > Fungi > Basidiomycota > Agaricomycetes > Boletales > Boletaceae > Nevesoporus > Nevesoporus exiguus. The sequence goes on from JBBPKI010000600.1 coordinate 2,049, forward strand.
GTTATGGTTTTATTTCTCTCAGGTCACCTCCTACTTTTATTTCTTCTTTGCCTTAGGGAGGGACTGATCTCATATGAAGTGTATGTTCCTTACCTCCTTATTCTGTATTCCAATGATATTCGCCTTATCCCGTTGATGTAACTATGCTACCCCTTGCAGACTATTATCTCCTCCACTGCTATCTCTCTCTTGGGCAGTGCATTTCCATCAATCACTCATAGCCTCAGCACAGACAATTACTTAGCCACTTGGTCTGTGTGCAAGTAGTGCTTACTTAAATAGCCGCACCTTCTGTACTTGTCCCTTAGCTAGTTCTACGCAATCTACTGCACACTACTTGCTCCTTTCCGCTCGATCTCTTTCACCCACTTCCAAGAGTCTTACAACTCCAAGGGACATTGTGCCTCTCCATGAGTGCCTCCCCTTGGTAGATAAGTGAGGAAGTTAGCCAGGAACGGCTTGTTGCACAACGGAGTGCACCTTCGTGTTACAAAAGAACTAGCTTGTCCCCAACATCTTCTTCTTTAAGAACGACCCACCATAGATCCCCAACACCCCTCACGCAGGATACCTGGCTCCTCCGCCAGCCCCCATTCTCGTTAGGAACCAGTTAGGGATAATTGACAGCAAACGACTGCACTACAGAGAGCGCTAGCAAGGGCAGCGCATATCATCACATTCAGGGCACCAGACAACAACTCTACTGATGAGGAAATTCCAGTAGACCAGCCAGGAGAGCTAGAGGCCTCCACCACACCCACTGATGTACAGAAAGACCAAGGGGAACTCTTCCAACCAGCAGAGGCTGCCACCAAGGAAACACAGAGTTTCCAGCAGTTTGTATCATTGATTAGGTCGAAACCAAGAGACTGGAACTCCCCTGCTTTGTCTGCTCAATTGACTCGCTCATCATCCCCCACAATGATGTCCAAGTCCAAGCTCAAGTCTACCCTCCCTGCTGACTTTTCTGGAAAGTTGGAGGATGCCACCCAATGGATTAAGGCCATGAAGGGCCACTTTGCAGTGAATGCTTCCCTCTTCGCTACAGAGGAAGCCAAGATCTACACTGTACTCAATAAAATGGGAACTGGACAAGGAGTCCAGTTCTCTGAAGGATGGTACAACAAGATGAACAATACGTCTACCATAGGGAAAGACTTCAACACCTTGGAAAAGGAGTTTCTAGCTGCCTTTGTCCTGTTTGAAGAAAAGCAGAATGCCACTAATGCGTTAGACTACATCAGACAGAGGGTTTGTCAAGACCCTTCTACCCACATTGACCACAGATTCCAGAGCTACATACAAGATTTCCAGTCCCTACAAAGCAAAGCCCAGATCACCGACAAGGGAGAACTTTGCTGAAAGTTCCTTTGAGGCCTCAATGAGAAACTGGGGAACCTCATCCTCATGCAGTCCACCATTCCCAACACTCTAGCTAAGTGGATCTCCGATGTGCAGAAGTTCCATAAACAGCAGAACCTTATCCAGTCCATCAGAGCAGGTGGACGATTCCCATCATCTTCCAGGGATTCCAACGCCATGGAGATCAATGCGCTCAGACTGACTCCAGTCAAGAAGGCCAAGTGCATCAGAGAAGGGCTGTGTTTCATTTGCAAACAGAAGGGCTGTTCCACCTGCAATCACCCTAGGAATGGCAACCGGACCACCACACGACCACCTCACAACCAACAGATCTCTGCAGTCGAGACTACCCCCATCCAACCCCCTACACTCTCCCCCCTTGAACAATACATGCATTCCCTGCAGGATAAGGGAAAGAAACCAGAGGAAGTTCTTGCAGTTCTGAAGACTTGCTACAAAGAAGAACCTGAGGTCGAAAAGGAAGATGCTCAGAAGGATTTTCAAAGTGGAAGGTTGCCTCAATGTCCTCCTTCCATGTTATCGCTCCTGTACTTCTAAACTCTACTGTAGAATGAGCAATCAGAGTACTGATCATTCTTTCCCATGGAGCACAAAGCATTGAAACCACTGCATTAGTAGATTGCGGAGCCACTGGCAACTTTATCAACCCAACCTTAGTCAAGAGGCTTACCACCACGATCAAGAAGATTAGCCCTATCAAAGCATATAACGTCAATGGAACAGAAAACACCCAAGGAAGAATCTCTGCCAAGACCAGGGTTTTGCTCTCCTTTAATGGACAAAAAGAGGAGCTAGACCTGAAGATTATTGGATGCGGACAACCACAGGTAATCTTGAGGATGGTGTGGCTTCACCGAAAGAACCCAAAGATCAATTTGGAAAAGCGGACAATTCTCCTCCCAGATTCCCCCCGACCCTCCATCACCCCTATAGACCCTGTCCCCCACAGATATCTAATGCACTGGCTAGGACTAGACCAGGACGAAAAAATATCTTGTCGACTAAGCAAAAGGAAGCAATGGATGAATGGAGAATACATCCAAAAGACCACCCTTTCCATGCAGATTGCAGCAGAAGCAACCAAGAACTCTGTCTCCCTCCCTGTTGAATTTGCCGAATACCAAGACATCTTTGCCGAGAAGACCCACAACCTCCTTCCCCCCACTCAACCCTTTGACCATGCCATTAAACTCAAGGAGACATTCATGCTGAAGGTTGCCAAGGTATACCCACTAAACCCTCAGGAACAGGAAGCCTGCAAGACCTTCGTCGAAGAACACCTCCGAACTGGACGAATCACCCCATTCAAGTCACCACAAGCGTCTCCGTTCTTCTTTGTCCCAAAGAAAGACAGATCTCTCTGACCATGTCAAGATTACCAATACCTGAATGAGCACACCGTGATAAATGCCTATCCCCTCCTGCTTATGTATCTCTGACCTACTTGATAAGCTCAAGGGCTCCACAGTGTTTACCAAGTTTGGTGTGTGGTGGGGATACAACAATGTCCTCATCAGACCAGAGGATTGATGGAAGGCAGCATTTGTCACACCCATGAGCCTATTCGAACTGATGGTAATGTTCTTTGGACTCTGCAACTCCCCTGCCACCTTCCAGAGTTTTATGAACTTTTCCTTCCGAGATTATATAACAGAAGGATGGGTCATCATCTATATGGATGACATCCTGATCTGTGCCACAGCCGCTTTAACCGACAAAACCCCACTGTTCACCCACTCTGCCCTCTCCAACTGGACACTGAGCAACAGCCTCCTCTACTTCAAAGGGCTGCTCTATGTTCCAGAACCCTCTCGACATTCCTTAGTTTCAACCCTCCATGACTCCCCCTCCGGTGGTCATGAGGGGATCTTTCGCACCCAGTAGCACCTTGCACAGGATTATTGGTGGCCCAGGATGGGAACCTTCATCTGCTGCTTTATCCTTGGCTGTGCCACCTGCCAAGTGAACAAAGTTAATATCCACCTGACCGTACCCCCCTGTCTTCTCTCTCCTCTGTCACCACCTGCCCCTTTCAACAGATTTCAATCAACCTCATCTCTGGCCTCCCAAAAGTGGATTCTTTTGATGCCATGCTGGTCGTGGTCGACCATGGGCTTATGAAGGGGGTAATTTTCATCCCTTGCTCGAAAAGTATTGATGCCGAAGGCATCACCAAACTATTCTTCTCTTCCATATTCCCTAGATTTGGCCTACACAATATCTGCATCTCTGACAGAGGCCCACAGTTTGCCTCTGCCTTCACCCATGAACTGGCATGACTCCTGAAGTATGACCTGAAACTATCCTCCGCTTACCATCTGCAAACTGATGGAGAAACAGAACAAGTCAATCAGGAGCTGGAAACCTACCTCCACATCTTCTGCCAAGGGAGATCCAATGACTGGGCTGCACTTCTACCCACTGCTGAGTTCTCACACAACTCAGCAATGCACTCTTCCACTAAACAAACCCCATTTTATCTAATGATGGGCTATCAACCTCGTGCCTACCCCCCATTAGGCAAAACATTTCTCCCCACCTTAGAAACCTGTCTGTCCCTGATCTCTAAGGGACATGATGAAGCACTTGCTGCGCATCAGAAAACCCAACAATTTATGAAGGAACAAATAGCCTCCTCCTTCCACCCTTGGAAAGTCAGAGATAAGGTGTGGCTGGAAGCCACAAATCTCCACCTTTCCTACCCTACTAGGAAACTCGCCCCTAAGCAAGAAGGCCCATTCAAGATCATCCAAGCACTCTCCCTGTAGCATACTGACTAAAACTTCCCCCAACCTGGAAGATACACAATGTCTTCCATGCCTCCCTCCTCTCCACCTACTGAACAACTTCCAAGCACAGCCCAAATTTCCTCCGCCCTCCTCCCGATCTTCTCGATGAGGAAGAACAATATGAGGTGGAGACTATCCTCGCCCATTGAGGAACAGGAACCAGAAGGAGATACTTAATCAAATGGGTTGGTTACCCATCATCTGAAAATACTTGGGAACCCGAGAGCAACCTCTCCCACACATAGGAAACTCTTGATGAGTATAAGAAACTCTGCCAGACTGCCTCTGATGGTTGATGTCTGACCAGACATTTCTCTGCCTCCTTATTAGTATTTATATTCTCACATCCTTCATGGCCCTCACCCCATCCACCCTCCTCTTGTTCTGCCTCTGCAAAGAACTCAATCACCATCCACCCTCCCTCCTCTAAAAAGAGAACATGTTGCTGGAACAAGTCATCTGTACCACCTCTAAACATCACGTTCATGCCAACCATCTCCCAGTCCTCCACTGCCAATTCCTTTATCAAGCCATTCTGTCTTCCCCTCAACTAGTAGCTCTCTTAGAAAGAACCCTGCTCATACACTCTACTCCTCTTTTAACTTCCTTGATTGCCCTTTCTTCCACTCTGAATACCACTACTGTTTACCTTGCCCACTTCCCTGTCACCTTGAGACCATGGAACCCCATGTCCAGGGATTCCGCCTAGGACTCTCTAGGATGCAAGTTAACCTATTGGATGCCCTCCTTGGAGCAGATTTTGATGGGGCTATCATGTCCCTCACCCCTGAAGAGATTTGGCCAGTCTTCTGCCCCATCTATTTCTCCATGACTGCCACACAGGTCTCTTGCTACAAGGAAGCCAACATTGTACTCACCACTCTGTGCCCACTCATTGAACAATTAGCCATCCCTCCTCCTCGCTCCAGAACTCCTACCCTGTTCCCACCCTGCTATGAGTCCCCTCCTCCCGCTCCCGTCCCTGTACCACAAGCTTCCACTATCCCATCTGCTCAAGAGTGTCTCTCCATCCTGAATCGAGTGCTTCCCTCTCTGCCCCACCCCACCATCCTCCCAGAGAATCTTGCTGCCGCCTGGTGCTTTCAGTGCCACACCACTGGCCACTTTCAAAAGAACTGCCCTCGCTACCACTGCCCTAAGTGCAAGACCTGGGCTCCAGGGCACAATAGTAGTCAATGTCTCACGCTTCAGTGCAATAATTGCTGAAACTGGGGCCATGGGACCTCCTACTGCCCCCTCATCCAATGCTCAACTTGTGGGGAGATGGGACATGACGGATACATATGTGATGTTGACCTCCAGCTTTATGCTGACAACTATGATGTCAATGAGAGAGACCCAGATGGGCCAAACCATGACTTGAGATGTTGAGGCAGGGCCTTGATTCTATGAATGGGGTAATGTTATGGTTTTATTTCTCTCAGGTCACCTCCCACTTTTATTTCTTCTTTGCCTTAGGGAGGGACCAATCTCATATGAAGTGTACGTTCCTTACCTCCTTATTCTGTATTCCGATGGTATTTGCCTTATCCCATTGATGTAACTATGCTACCCCTTGCAGACTATTATCTTCTCCACTGCCATCTCTCTCTTGGGCAGTGTGTTTACATCAATCACTCATAGCCTCAGCACAGACAATTACTTAGCAACTTGGTCTGTGTGCAAGTAGTGCTTACTTAAATAGCTGCACCTTCTGTACTTGTCCCTTAGCTAGTTCTACACAATCTACCACGCACTACTTGCTCCTTTCCACTCGATCTCTTTCACCCACTTCCAAGAGTCTTACAACTCCAAGGGACATTGTGCCTCTCCATGAGTGCCTCCCCTCAGTAGATAAGTGAGGAAGTTAGCCAGGAACAGCTTGTTGCACAACAGAGTGTGCCTTCGCGTTACACACCTCTGGGATTTGCCCAAGGCCTTGGGCCTTCTGCAGTCATTGTCTGCAGACCTTCGACTGGCTTCTTCCAGATTTCTCCCCATGCTAAGGACTGACCAACAATTGCCCCATTTAGCTCTCTGCCATTCATGGCACTTTTATAGTTCATCATCACCATCTCTGTTGTCTTTCTTCTAGGTCTTTGATCTTCGTGGTCTCATCCTGCAGACCTCTGACTGGCTTCATTCCGGACTTCTCTCCCTGCACATAGGACTGACCAAGATTGTCTTTGGCCTCCATCAACTCCAGCATTTTCTTCTTCAGGACTTCTCTGCTTTCCATTCCTTCTGTTTATTCTGCTTTTTCTCCTTTTGTTCTTCTGTTTCTGTTTACCCCTGTACTCTGATTACTCTGGAGTTACCTCTGATTTAGTCTGTTTAACTCCAGAATTACTCCGATAATTTCCCCTTTTGGCATCTCCTTTTCTGTTCCCTCTGTTTTTATTCTGTTTTCTGCCTATATACTCTGTGGTTAGCATTCTCAGGTTCCTCTTGGGCCTCAAGGGCTCAGCCCTAAAGGGGAGGCACCACCCATCACTGTCTCACCCTATCACCCCTATTCCTCAACTCTGCTGCACTCACTGCACACCCTCTAGTACCTTTGTGGTACCTCTGTTCCAAATCCCTCTGGCCACTCCAGCCATTCCAGAGTGACCCCTCCAAAGCCTCTGCTTCAACTCCGACTTCACCTCCAGTACCCTCAAGGTACACCTCTGCTTAACCCTCCTCTGGCTGCTCAGTTGAGATCCTCAATCCCCTCATCTGGCCATATCTGAGTTTCCTTCTAGCATTCTCCCCCAGACCATCTCCTCAGGCCCACAAGTCCGCCTCTCTGCTCTTCAGACCATCCAGTACCCTTGTGGTACACCTCCATTTGCACTCTGGCACCATCTGGAGTTGTATTTCATTCAGTTCCTCTGTTTCTCTGTTTTCATTTAGTTCTCTCTTCAGTTTTGGACTAATCACTTTTTTGTTGTTCCATTTTCTCTTCAAGTGCTCCAGTATCAGTTGTACTCCTCAGCGTTCACCTCCGATACCTCCAGTCTAACTCCGGAGTACTCCATTTTATGTTATGATTCTGTTGCTTTTGACCTCTTTCAGGTCACTTGGCTCTCACCTTGTTTCTCTTCTGGACTTTCACCAACTCTGGTGTTTTGTTTCACCCTCTATGGTAGTTGAGTCTTATTCATTTGTCTTCCTTCTGCTTCAGTCACCTCTGGTATCCTGTGTACAACTCTGGTTTTTCTCTATTTTCATCTTTGTCTTTATATCCTTTCTGGTCTCCCTTCATCTGTTCTTTATCTTTCATTATCTCTGTTCACTCTGTCCACTTCCTCTGCCTTCTGTTTCCTTTGGTGCATTCCTGTGCCACTTTGTTTCCCTCTGGCACATTCATGTGCCCCTTCATTTCCCTCTGTTTTCCTCTGATTACTCTGGCTTAAGTCTGGTGTAAGTCCGGTTTTTCTCTGGTTCACTTCATTCCCATTCCTACCCTCTGTTTTCTATCTCTTTCATTCTGGACTCATTCCATCTTCCTCTGTAACTCTGGCCTTACTCCAGTTTTACAACCTCTTTGGTACATTATGTACCTCTATCTTCTCCATTTCCAGGACCATTTGGTATCTGGCTTACACCTCCGATTCTCCGGCCCATTTTGGGCATCTTTGACCCCTTTCTGGGGCCCTCTGACATCTTTCATCTCTAATTCTGTTCCAATCCCTGTATCTACATTTCTGTTCCTTTCTGTTCTGCCATAGTACTTACTCTGAAAACTCTGGTACACTCTGTGTACAACTCTGGTCCTCCTCCATGGATCTCCATCCTCCATCTTTCCTAACACTTTCCAGTGTCCTCCACTCTCTGGCCCACTCCAGGCACTTCCAACCCCCTTCTGAGGCTTTCTCTCTATATTCCTTTTTTTATCTCTGTCTATGTTTCAGTTTTCATTTCTTGTTCCATAGCACAAATATTGATTTAATTCCCACTCTCCTAATTCTTGTCATGATCCCCTTCTCCTCCTGTCGGAACTCCAATCCTCCAAAATACAAGGACATGGACCTATTCAAGAGTGCAACACATAAGTCCTGTGCTGACATCCTTCCTATGCAACTCTGCTCCAACACCTCCACTCTGGACTTCAGTCCAACTCCAAGACGAACTTCATCCACAACCCCTCAGCACCTCCAGACCTCTGATTGGACTTGAGTCTGGAGAGTTCAGACATTTAACAGACCCTCAAGAACAAGAAGCATTTGACACCCTTAGAAGGTGCTTCACCACTGCACTCATTCTCACCTATCCAGATAACAATAGCAAGTTTTGCCTTGAGATCAACAATTCCAACTTCACCACCAGCATGGTCCTTTCCATCAAACAAGAAGACAAATGGCATCCAGTTGCCTTTTCCTCAGCTTCCATGACCCCAAAGCAGAGGAATTACTCAATAGTAGACAAGGAAATGCTTGCCATAATTCTGTTACATCCAGCCATCTGCTCCCCTATAACACCAACTCCAGCCAACTCCAGCCCCTCTGTCTATCATACTCTATCACCTATTCCTCAGAGTTTTCTACCCTAGTACTCAACTCTGGTACCTCTGGCCACAACACCACCACAACTCCAGTTGGTTTTCTATTCTCCATCATAATTTCCTTATTTGGACTATTTCATAACTAATTCTTTATGACATTGTCATATATCCCAATCCTGTACTCATCCCTATGTTTCACTTCTCCCTTGATTTCCGTTATCCCTTATCCCTGAACTCCTCCATTTCACACCTTGCATCGATCCGAGAATTAGTCACCTTTCTCCTCAGTATATACATCTCTGTACCCCGCTCTGTATGTCCTCAGTATGAATATCACATAAGTCTCCTCCTACTGTCGTCTGATCCCTCTCACCCCACCTTCCTCTGTCTCTCTCCCTCTCTGGAACCTCTGCCCCTAATCCTCCAAAATCCAAGGACTGGACTTAGACTAGGGCACAACATATAAGTCCTGTGCCAAGTCCTTATAAATCCCCTCTGTCTCTGCTCCTCCACTCGGACTCCAGTCTACCTCTGCTGCTCACCACCTACTTCCCCATAGACCCTTCAGAGCTCTGGTCAGACTTGACCCAGAGGACCGGGACTTGACAAATTCTAGCTTTAGAACAATGGAGACATTACCTTGAGGGGGCAAGAGAATTTGAAATATAAACAGACCACACCAACCTGAAGTATTTCATGACAAAACAAGACCTGAATCAAAGACAAGCCTAATGGTCACAATGGCTGTCAAGGTTCAATTACATCCTAGTCAATAAGCCCAGATCACAAATGGGCAAAGCTGACACACTCTCTCAATGAGAGGATCATGCACAGGGCATTGACAAGGATAATAAAGGCATTCAAATGATCCCTGAAAATAGAGTAAGGGTAACAACAAAACATGCTTACATGATCAAAGGAGAGGAAAGAAAGCTCCTGAAAAGAATTGTAGAAGCCCAAGAAGAATGGAAAGGCTCTGATAAGCCCAACCTTTTTAATAAAGATGGAATCATATATCTTGGCAACAGGATCTTTGTCCCTCCAAAAGAAAAATTGCACCAAGACATCATTACTTTATACTATGATTTTTCTATTGCTGGACATGGCAGTGCTGAAAAGACCTGGCAGATAATTGAACAATATTTCCAATGGAACAGCCTTCAAGCCTGTCATATCTGTGCCAAACCAGCCATCTCTGCCTCCTCCAGCCTCTTCTCCAACACACTCCAGTCACCTCCATTCCCCTCTAGTCCACCTCCGTCTGAACCACACATGGAGCTCCTTGGAGCTCCACTCCTCCGATCGGACCTGCGGCTGTGCTCGCTTGAAATCACCTGGACCTTATCTCCATTTGTACTTCCTTTTGTTCCTTCATCCCTCCTTCGTCCCTTACTTGTCTCCTTGACAATCTGGGGCCCTTACTTCGCTTACTATCTCCTAGAATATTTTCATATGTTCACCGCCTTTGTCAGATAGTATTTTCATCCTATTTAGTATCTCCTTTGCTTACTCTGCACTATTTAACTCCTGTACCTCCTGTATGTACTCCTCAGTACAAATATCAACTAAAGCACTCTCCTCTCATTTCGTGATCCCCCCATCTCCTCCCTGTTGGACTCCTGTGCCTCCAAAATACAAGGACACAGACCTGCTTAGAGGCACGACACATAAGTCCTGCACCAATGTCCTCCTGAGTACCTCCACTCCGACTCCTCCACTTGGACCTCCAGTCCATCTCCTATACTAACTCCTCCGATAACCCTTAGAACTCCACAACTCTGGTCGGACTTGAGTCCAGAGAGACTGGCATTTAACAAAGCCCAAGTGAAAGAATATTGCTCAAGGTGCAATAGGTGTGCACACATGAAACCTGAAAATAAAGCATCCAAAGGAGAATTAATCCCTAACCCAATTACAGAAGGTTCATGAAAAGATATATCTGTGGACTTTATCACCAATCTCCCACTTTCCAACACCTACAATTCTGTACTAGTCATGCTAGACTGATTCTCAAGAGAGGTGGAATTTATACCTACCAATAAGACCATTATAGCCTTGGGTACAGCCAAGCTATATAGGAACTGTTATGAATGCCTAAGGCAGCGCTGAACTAGGACTAGACCAGAAGATAACGAGGACGATGAGAGGCACAAGGCAGGAGGAACACTAGGAGAGGCTGGCACTCTCACTAGGAATGAGCCTAGAATGGCACTACTGATTGGGCAGACTAAGCTTAGGGTATTCTACAGGAATGGTCCCTACTTATAGTACTGGGGAATGTGCACAGACCACCTTAGGGGAGGATGATGGAGGCTGTGCATAGGTAGGCACAAAGATGGCATCAATGATCAGAGACAATGAAGGGGAGATAAGGAGGCTATATAGAGTGGATGGCAACAAGGTGGAGATGAACATGGGAAAGGCACCATAGGGGTAAGGTACAGGTCAAAGGAAGGTTAGAGCAGAGTCTGAAGATAAGAACTTAGCTAGGAGATTGGCAATTGAGCAGCAAAGATGGAAAATGGTGAAGAAAAGGGGATTTTCATAACAGGAATCATGTATGGAAGCACCATGGTATCCCTAGGTCCATTATTTAAGACAGAGGACCACAATTTGCATCCCAAGTAATGAAGGATCTTGGAAAAATGCTAAAAATCAATCTAAGAATGTCCACTGCTTTCCATCCCCAGACAGATGGACAAACAGAGAGGGTTAACCAAGACCTCCAACAATATCTTCAGCCATTCATGGCTGAAAAACAAGATAAATGGGCAGAGTGGCTCCCTCTGCCACAGTTCTCCTATAACAATCACCAGCATTCTACAACAAAGAAAACCCCGTTCAAAGTCACCAAGGCTTATGAACCAAGGATGGGGGTTGAACCTGTTAAGTCTGGACTCTCCAGACTCAAGTCCAATTGGATGTCCAGGGGTACTAAGGGGGTAGTAGACTTGTTAGTCTTGGAGGTAGATCAAAGTTCAGAGGAGTCAGAGGAGGAGTTACTCGGGAGGATGTTGGCACATGACTTATGTGTTGTACCATTGAACAGGTCTGTGTCCTCATATTTCAGAGGATCAGAGTTCTGACAAGAGGAGGAGGTGGGGATTGTGACAAGAGTCAAGAGGGTGGGACTAATTCAATATTCATGCTAAAGCTACATGACAGAGTGTACAAGGATTATATGCTGAGGAGTTCAGGAGTGAAGTATGCAAGAGCACAGCATAGGAGCTGTGTTCCAAGGCAAGCATTACAAATGTACAATAATGATGAATAATACTATAAAGAGTTCTGGGTCTGGGTATAACCAAATACCAGTCCAAGTATAGCATTGGTCTGAGTGGAGGAATGAAGCTTCGAGTGTGGAGGAGTGGAGATGGACTGAGGGAGACAGAGATGGCTAGAGTTGGCCAGAGTTGACCAGAGTTAGAGCCAAAGGGGTTGGAGATGGATGGAGTGGCACAGGATATGACAGAACCCCTCATCATTAAGAACAAGACTTCCTTGACCTTCACACAGGATTTCTTAAAGATGCTTGAGCAAGCTAGAGATTCTCTCAAAAAAACTCAAATTACAATGAAAGGACAAGCAGATAAACACTACACCAAGGTTCCAGATATGGTAGTTGGAGACATGGTATGGCTATCAACTGAGAACATCAAGCTTAATAGGGCCTCTGAGAAACTCACCAAAAGGTGGATCAGCCCTTATGAAATCCTAGCCTTCACAGGTCCTAACACTGTCACTCTCAAACTACCATCCACCCTGCAAATTCACCTCACAGTAAATGTTTCAAGAGTTAAACCATACAAGGAACACCTTGAAAACCAACCCATAGTAGCCCCAGGACCCATTGTGGACACACAAGAAGGAGTACCAGAGTTTGAGGTTGACTTCATCAATTCTTGACTTAAGGGATGCTCCTTAGAATTTTTAGTACACTGGAAGGGCTATGATGAGGAAGACTCACATGTGGGAACCTCAGAGCCACCACCTCTCACATGCCAAAGAAGCAATCAAGGACTTTTATTTACTCAACCATTCAGCACTTTGAAAGCTTCAAATGGACTTTGATTCTCTTTTCTGTCATATCCATGACATCCCATTCATCTCCACCTCCTCCAGCCTCATCTCTAGCCATCTCTGGCCACCTCCACCATCCTCAGTCCACCTTCGCTTCCTCCATGCAACTCCACTCTGACACCTCCACTCCAGTCTTCAGTCCATCTCCAAGACAAACTTCTTCAACCACCCCTCAGCATCTTTGGAACTCTGATTGGACTTGAGTCTGGAGAGTTCAGACATTTAACAGTATATTCATGCTACCACTTGAGCAAGTCTCCACTCTTTTCGCCTCCGACCTTATGTCCTCATGATTATTTGTCATGACCTCAGCATGCTCTTGGGATCCTCATTGAACCCAACCATGCACCCTCCTCTAGTCTTGACAACATTTCTCCAACTTCTTGCTGTCCTCTCAATGGCTCCCCTTCTTCCATTCCTCCAAACTCCAAACTCTGAACTCCAACCTGACTCCACCCCCTCAGCAAGTCACCTCCCATCCCCCCTTTCTAGTTGCCAACTTCTCCTCCTATCCCCTCTGGTGAGACCATCCTTGGCTTTCAAGCCACCTCTTTGGATTCCCCTTTTGTTGGTTTTAGAATATAGCTTGCTTGGCATGAGACTCTGTTGAGTAATTGGAACACAAGCAGCACTTCATCCAACCCCTGGCAAGTGGAATGCCAAACCCCCCACACCTTCACTCCAGAGCACACTCCAGAATCACCATGGCCCTTGGACTCTTCACCCTCCTACTTCCTTGTCAATACCACCCTATTCACATGTGCATGCAAGATGAATGGCCTAGTCCACCACATCAGCCACCTCCAGCCTTCACTGGGCAAGGCAAGACACCCTCAGTAAGAAAAGTCACCCTCACAACATCTGACTTCCCTCCACCCTCAACTCTGTTACCTCCAACCTTTTAGACCTCAAGTCTGGAGTTCACTCTGTTTTCTCCACTGCCAACTCTGGCAAGTCCAGACAATATGGTATTGGACCCTCTTCAGGTCCTTTTCTTCCTCTCTCCACTCCATTTTGCCTCTGTTTTATGTCCTCCTGTTGTTTCTTCTTTTGTTTCCTCCTAACCTTTTCCCTCTGACCCTTCCTATGTACAGACCAAAAGTCCAAAGGTAACTCCATTTGCTGTCTGCTGACTCTGGCTTATCCGGTCAGTCTGGACATCTTGGTAAGGAACCCCCTTCAGTTCCTTCCATTTTTCTCCCTTTGTTTCTGCTCCTTCTATTTGTTCCTTTTCCTCTGCTTTCTTCTGCACTTTTGGACCCCAAGTCCAATAGCAACTCTGGCTATGTCCAGTCAGTCCAGACATCAGGGTAAAAGTTCCCCCTTGGGTTTTTCCCATTTCTTTTCCTTTTTCCTGTTCTCTATGCTTTGTTCTGTTACTGGATAATGATGGTAGACTCCTCTCCAAGAAGCACCATTACCAGTTAACAAACACCCTCTGTTTCTTCTTTACCTGAAGACCATAAATCTGAAAGTAACTCTGACCTAACTCTGGTTTGCTCCAGCAACTCTGGAGCTCTTTCTGCTTGAAGCTTCCTTGTCATTCTGGCTGCTTCTGCTCTTCGTTTTCTCCTCTGATTCTTTCCCCTAATCTCTGCACCTGAGGACCACATGTTCAAAGGTCATTTTCTCCATCACCTCCAGTGCTGTGTTGCTTAATAGCCACCACTCCAGTCACTCCAGCCTCACACTCTACTCCCTCCAAACCTGAAGACATCAAGTCTGAAGGTAACTCTGGTTTGCTCCCACAACTCCAGAGCTTCTGTTTGTTTTCTTCTTCCCTTTCCCAGACTTGGGACCTGCATCACCCTCATCTGTGCTCTCCTTAAGAGCACCTTATGACACACCCCTCTGATTTCCCCTTCTGTTTCTTGCCTTTTGGAGTTGTTAACTCCGGTGGCATCTGGTCTGTTCTAGACCACCCCAATTCCTTCTATTTCCTCTGTTCTGTTTCCAGACCTGGGACCATGTTGCCCTTGTCTGTGCTCTCTTTGAGAGCACCTCTTGATGCAATTCTTCATCCTTCCTCTCAGTTTCCTCTATACCTCCCGACATTAGGTCTAAAGGTAACTCCATTCTAAGTCCAGTTTCCTCCAGCAACTCTGGACTCTTTCCTTTCCCTCTCTTCCTCTTTTTCTCTTGTGTTCTGTTCTCCAGACCTGGGACTTGTGTTGCCCTAGTCTGTGCTCCATTCTGGAGCACCCTCAGACACATCCTTTCTTTTTGCTATCTACTTATGACCTCACAATTTTCCCTCTGGGTCCACTCTGGACCACTCTGCTTTCACTCTGATCCTGTCTTCTTTTGTTTATATCTCCTATTTCTGACCCTTCTGTGCTGTCCACTTTGGCAGCATCCAGTCCATTCTGGGCCACTCTATTTCTCTTCTGTTCTTCTTCTTTTTCTCTGTTTGCCTTCAGGCCTTCACCTTTGTCAACTCCAACAACAGTGACAAACTCCAGTCCACTCTGGATCATTTGTTCCCTCTTCTCCTCCTTTGGACAATCTGTCATATCCATGACATCCCATCCATCTCTGCCCCCTCTGGCCTCATCTCCAGCCATCTCTGGCCACCTCCGCCACCCTCAGTTCACCTCCACTCCCTCCACGCTCAGAGCTCTGCTCCTCTGCTTCAGATCAAGGCTGTGCTTACACAGCTACTTGGCTATACTTTGGATGTGGATACCTTTTGTACACATTTTGTTTGTACTTCCCTTTGCTTCCTTTATCCCTTTTCCATCCCTTATGAGACCCTTGATACTGTCTCACTTCTTCCCTGACATTTGATGTCCCTATTCAATCCCTTAGTATAAAACCTCTATACCTCTGTTGTGTATCCTTAGCATGAATATTGACTAAGTCACCCCTCCTGATTCTCGTTGCAATCTCCCCCTCCTCCTGTTGGAACTCCACTCCTCCAAAATACGAGGACACAGACCTGTTCAAGGGTGTGACACATAAGTCCTGTGCTGACATCCTTTCTATGCAACTCTGCTCTGACACCTCCACTCCAGACTTTGGTCCAACTCTGAGATGAACTTAGTACCTCTGGACCTCCAATCAGACTTGAGTCTGGAGAGACCAGACCTTAACACAATCCACCTCTGTGGCCTTTGTGCCAAACCTCTTTGGGTTCCTTGATGTTTGCTTAGTATAGGACATCACACACTCACCCACTAAATGATCCATTGATCATTGGGTTTAAGAAGCTGCAACTTTTTCTAATATACTCTTACAGATCAAATGCCAAACCTCCACACTCCAGGACTCCATCTGAAAATCTAATCCTGGGAGTTGCACCTCCAGGATTTGCCCAAGGCCTCAGGCCTTCCACAATCATTGTTTGCAGACCTCTGACTGGCTTCATCCAGATTTCTCCCTGCATTAAGGACTGACCAATGATTGTTCCATTTAGCTCTCTGCCATCCCTGGCACCTTATAAGTTCGTTGGTTGTCTTTGTTGTTTTCACTTTCAGGTTTTCAACCTTTGCAGTCTTGTCCTGCAGACCTCCAACTGGCTTCATTCCAGACATCTTTTCCCACACTTAGGACTGACCAAGATCATCCTTGGCCTTCTGCCAACTCTGGCATCATTTCTTTCTTCAGGATTTCTCTGCTTTGTAGCCTATTTGTGCATCTCTACCTTTTCCTCCTTTTTAGTTTTCTGTTTCTGTTTACCTCTGCACTCCAATTACTTCTGCTTACTCCGAATTACCCCAGAGTTACCTCCAATTATCTCCACTTAACCCAGAATTACTCTGATAATTTCCGCTTTTGGCACCTCTTTTTCTTTTCCCTCTGTTTTTATTCTTTTTTCTGCCTATGTACTCTGTGGTTAGCATTCTCAGGCTCCTCTCAGGCCTCAAGGGCTCAGCCTTAAAGAGGAGGCACCACCCACCACCACCTCACCCTGTCACCTCTGTCCTTCACCTCTAGTGCACTTATTGCACACCTCCACACCATCTTGTACCTTGCAGTACACTCCTGAACCTCCACTCACTCTGGCCATTCAGGAGTTATCCCTTTGAAATCTCCACTCTCAACTCCAGTACCCTCAAGGTACACCTCCACCCAACCCCACCTTATTACCCTTCCTCTGGCTTCTTGATGGAGTTCTCTATCTGTATTCTCCAGATACTCTTCTATGCCTATAGGTTTTCTCTCTGCCTGCTAGATCATCTGGTACCCTTGAGGTACACCTCCGTTTGCTCTCTGGAATCCTCCAGAGTTATATTCGTTCAGTTCCTCTGATGCTACATTTTCATTTGCTCCATCACTTTTCCTTCTGCCTTCTTTGTTCTGTATTGGACTAATTGTTGCCTTGTCACTTTTCAGTCCACCTCAGCTCTCCTTTTGAGCGCTCCAGTACTAGTCATACTTCTTGGTGTTCACCTCTGATGCCTCCAGTTCAACTCTGGACAACTCCATTCTACCTTATGATTCCATTGCTTTTGACCGCTTTCAGGTCCCTTTGTTCTCGTTGTGTTTCTCCTCTGGACTTTTGCCAAATCAGGCATTTTCTTTTGCCCTCCATGTAGTCGAGCTTTATTCACTTGTCTTCTTTCTACTTCATCCACCTCCAGTACCCCATGTACAACTCAATTAACTCTGGTTAACTCCGCTTTTTTGGTGTTTCATCTTCATTTCTCTATCTGTTCCAGTCCCTCTCCATTTGCCCTTGTTCTTTCATTACCTCTGTTTACTCTGTTCACTTCCTCTGCCTTCCACACTCTATTTCAGACTTGTATCCAATTCCCTCTGTTAACTCTGGTACTACTCCGATTTTCCAACCTTTCAGGTACATTCTGTACCTTTGTTTCTGCCATCTTCAAAACCCTCCGTTTCTCCAGCCCATTTCAGGCATTTTCAACTCTCTTTGAGACTCTCTGCTTACATCTCTGTTTCTCTGGCTCACTCTGAGCACTTCTGAACCCTCTCCAGGGCCCTCAGACTTCTTTTATTTCTCCTTCATCTTCATTTCCATTTCTGTCTCTGTACTTGTCAAGTCTGGGTCCTCCAGGTCAAGTCTGACCAGAGATCCCAAGGGGCTAAGGGGAGAAGCAGAGGTAAGAGGCAGAGGTGGACTGGAGTCCAAGCAGAGTAATGGAGACAGAGGGGACTTATGAGGACTTGGTGCAGGACTTATATGTCACACCCTTGTCTAAGTCTGGTCCTTGGATTTTGGAGGACATATGGGGCAGAGGTTCCAGAGAAGAAGAGAGACAGAGGGAGATGGGGCAAGGGAGATTGGACGAGATTAGGAGGGGAGACTTATGCAATATTTGTACTGAGGACATACAAAGTGGAGTACAGAGACTTACATACTGAGGAGAAAGGTGACTAATTCTAGGATTGATGTGAGGTGTGAAACGGAGTTCAGGGATAAGGAATAAGGGACCACCACCCTCTGTCTTTCCAGCACCATCCAGTGCTCTCTGCTCTCTGGCCCACTCTGGGCACCTCCAACCCTGTTCTGGGGCTTCCTCTGTTTTCAGTTTTCTCTGCATCTGTTTTTCCTCCATTCTGTTTTCTCTCTGTTTTTTCATCCTCCAGTGTCCAGCTGCCTTTGCATGTCCTCTGCTGCCACTCCACATGCTCTGCCATCTCTGGCATCCATTCCACTCCACTTGTGCACCTTCCATGCTCTTTGAATCCACTTTGTGCACCATCTGTATTTGTTACAATTCCATCTCTTATCTTATCTTATCAAGTCACATGACCACTATCACGTGACCGTGGGACATGTCACCCGACCAAAGTCTAGGTCAATGCCTTTCACTTCATCACATTCGTTCCAGACCCTTATCAAGCATGCTTTCTTAATTATCGCTATTCTAGACCATGACATCATTAATGACGTAGTACATTAGTCAGTATTCCCAGACCGACCCTAAACACCTGTAAGTAGTATATAAGACCAATGTCATCAATGACCGGACTTCAGTCAAGTCCTGGTTGATTCCCCTACATCTTCCTCTTGACTCTCAGCAAGCCTGATTAGTAGTGACCGAAGCTCTAACGAGTGTAGGTTGC
>JBBPKI010000601.1:0-20780 GCA_038089155.1 Nevesoporus exiguus
TCTCTTGGGTATGCTCAGGCTCGAGAGACCGAGCTCTGCCGCGATACCCAACTCCCGGAGTCCGAGGAAATCTTCGTCGAACGCGTCGGAGAAGCCTCCCAAGCCCATAGCAAACGGCGTCTCAGATTCCTCATCCTCCGAGCCCGGACCAAAGAGCGCGTCGTCGTCGAGGACATCCACGAATGTCGCGTCACGGTAAGCATTGACGAGCTTCTTCTCGAGGTCAGCCAGGCGCGAGCCGTGTCGTACGACATCGTCCTTGATATACCGTTCGAGGTCTTGAATCTTCGTAATCCCGGATTCAAAGAGGGTATGTAAGATAATTTCCTGGCCACATCACAGACAGCGTCAGCATTCCCTCTCCTTGCCCATCGCAATGCCAAACACATAACACCGAGGCCGAGACCCGCGCATTGTTGGCATTTGTTTTGAGCAGATCGGACGTCCTCACCTCAGGTGTCATCGTCTTTCCATACTTGTCACAGAGGAATCTAAGCGTCCGACCAACGTTCAGTAAAAACTCTGAAGTTACGCCTGTCAGAACATCCAAGGCTGAAGCGGTAGTACCTTATGAGAATGCGAACTCAGTACGCATGTCCTGCTCATCGACGACCTCACTCCGAGCGCTCACCTTGGAAACCAGCATGTTCCAACACCTTCCCGTTCATCCACCGTAAGCAATGTATGGCCCGCTCTCCTCCTAGCTCAACGCCACGCTCTATATCGCCACCCTTCAAACCCACTAGCGCCTCCCACGGCCGCTCATCAACAAACTCATCCATAGGATCATCTTCGGCCGTTTCTGGTGGCTCATCTAGGTCCGCGCCACCACCGTCTTCAGTGTTAAGGTTCAATGCCGCAAACTTGGCGTGTGTTCTCCGGACGCGTTTCAGCGTTTTAATGTTGGTGTTCATGATACCAAGGAGCGTGTTTGGTGGCGCAGTCGGAGCATGGAGCTTTTTCTTTGGACGTTTTCGCTTGAGCGGTTTCGATGGACTTGATTCAGGCTTGACCTGAAGGGGTGAGTAGCTCGAAGAAGATGGAGGTGGAAATTGGACGAAGGATGGAAGACCATTGGGGAAAAGCGCATCCGACTGTGTGGCAGCCCACCATAGTTCAACGACATTTCGGTTCCTTCCCCTGACTGCGTTTTCGTCATCCGAATCGGGAGGAGTGAGTCGTGCACGTTTTCGAGGGCGATTGCGAATACCATTACTGAGTGGTTCAGGGTAGACGTTCCGCTTATTCGGGAATCAACGATGAACACTCACGGTAGTCTGCGTTTCAATCCTGCCTCGCTCTCTAATTCACCACCCGATAGCTGCTCGTCCTCGCTCCCACTTTCCCATTCCGGGGGCATGACATAACTCCGTAGCCTCTCGATGAGACCTCGATTTACATGCTCGTTCGCATGGGCGAGGGTAGATGGACCAGGCTCACCAAGTCCATCCAACTCAATATCCAGGGATCGGAAAGCGGTCATTCCTTCAGGGGTACGTACAAGTGCGGGCAATTCGCCAAATGGCACATCCATATTCGTTCTCTTGAAAGCCACGGTTGATGAAGGCCGTATACCATTGGCCAAGGAGGAACGCGAAGTTGGAAATTGGTGCGAATGCGACATGGAGGATGGTCTGAGGTGGTCATGTGATGAATATCCGTTAATCTTTGGTCTCGCGACAGGTCGAGGAGGAGAAGAAGAGAAATCTGGGGGTATATTTGGATCAATGCGGTCCTTCCGGTCCGTTATGTTCGCGAGGAGTCCGTCGGCCTTCTTGTTTAAGCGTATCGCGCACTGTTGTAGGGGGTGATCCTGTCGGCGGGCAGTGGCAGTGGCAGTGGAAGACAAAGAACAATGAAAGGCAGGATTTAGTAGAAGAGACGGGTGACCATTGGGAAACTCGCCTCAGCCGCGTTATATTTGAAGCAGTTCGACCAGATGAGGTCAAGGTCGTCCTTGAACTCCCGCTTGGATTTGTACTGTTTCGCCTTTACCTTCTTAAGCATCGTCTGTAGATCCATGGGGTTGGATATCACTGTGGACATAAGAAGAAGTGGGAGTCGGGATGTGAGAAATGTCATGAGAAGACAGATCGCGCACGCACCGTCATAGTAATCTGGAACGTCCGATTTTGCCACCGGTTTGAGGAACGCTTCTGCATCATGATTATCCTAATAGCGTGCGTCAGGAAATGTCATGAGTGACAGGGCCGCCGTGCTCGACACACCATAGTGACTGTTCGGAGGTCATGTAACACACCCTCGAGGGATTCGTAGAATGGGTCGGAGACTTTGTTGTCGTACCCCTGACGCTGGCAAATCGATCAGGTGGCTCTGGTGGTACTGTAAGAGCGCTGCATACCCTGGCATCCTTGACTGTGTTTAACAGCAGTTTCAGGTCAGGAGTCGCCTGGACCTGACTCTCGGTCAGCGTCCGGAGGAGGTTCTACTCGGATCGTGTTGTAAGCTCGTTGCTGCAGTAGTTGCGATAAAGTGCTTACATTCATGACCGTTGAGCGCGCTTAGCGCGCGACGTGAGTTGAGTGACGCTGTGTGGGGCGAGCGGGACAAGGTGCCTAATTCAATCTCCGCTCGTAACGGTTCGGCTTGTAAGACAAAGGAAACGTTTGCTTACTTGCTGCTACCTTTGTCTTTTGGCGTCAGACCGTCCAGCGACGTTTGCAGCGGAAACCGAGCACGTACTGCCGACGTTGCTGTTGATGCGAGTGTTTGCGAAATATAGTCTGTTCACTCGAAGCTGGCTGGAGAATGAAAGTTCGTCTTCCTCCTTTCATTAGCTGTCGAGGGTGCTTTCTGCTTTTTGCTCACTCTGCAAATAACGTCTTACATTCACCACAGTAACATTCAACCACTTTCCATTTACACTCCTCGTGCCGAAATATGTTATACAGTTACAACGCTTGAATTGGCTATTGCGATTTTCTGCTAGGTGTGACGTGCTATGCAAGGTCGTCCTGGATTAAGAGGCGCTCGGGCCGGGCGGGTAGTCGGACCGGGGGGTTGTATAGGAGTGGGGTGGAGTTGGAGGTCTCCACGCAACTTACTTTTCAGCATGTCGTTTGGCAAAGTCCTCACCCTCAACACTGGGGGGGCCATCCCTCAGATTGGTCTCGGGACGTGGTTGTCGAAACCGAACGAGGTGGAAAAGGCGGTGGGGCCATACATGTCCTTATCGCCGATCTTGCCTGATTCCACTATCTAGGTCGAGATCGCCGTCTGAAATGGTTATCACCATCTCGACCTTGCCAGGGTCTACCAAAACCAGGACGAGGTCGGCCGGGCGCTCGAGAAGGTCGTTCCTTCCGTTGTCTCCCGCGAGCAGCTCTTCATCACCTCCAAGCTCTGGAACTCGTCTCACCAGCCTCACCTCGTCGAGGCCGCGCTCGATGAGACCCTCCAGTAAGTCGGGGTCGACTTTCTTGATCTCCATCGTGCGTGCGAAACGCATGTAGCCACCCATTGCGACTGACGAGCGGGGATGCAATCGTCCACTGGCCCGTTGCGTTTGCGACCGGAAAGGGTCTCTTCCCTGTTAATGAATCTGTGGGCGAGATCGAACTCGACACAGAGACGTCTCTAGTGGACACCTGGAAGGCCATGATCGAGTTGCGAGAGACGGGGAAGGTACCCTCTGTGCGCCACCCATAAACGACGCTCATCCTGTCAGGTCAAGGCAATTGGTGTCTCCAACTTTACCGTTGACCAACTCAAAGGTATCATTGAAGCCACCGGTGTCGTTCCGGTGCGTTTTCATCCAGTCCCTCATTCTCTCTGCTCAGCCTGTCATGCTCTTAGGTGGTAAACCAGATCGAGGCCCATCCTCTCCTCCCGCAGGATGATGTCGTCGCGTACTGTGCAGAGAAAAGTATCCGCTTGACGGCTTATAGCCCTCTCGGCAACAACTGTACGTGATTTGTTTTGACCTGCAGAGGACTTGTCGTTGACGTCGTCATCAGTGGTTGGTGTTCCCATGCTCACTGAGCACCCCGTCGTCCAATCGATCGCCAGAAACCTCGGTGCAACGCCTACCCAAGTATCGATTGCGTGGGGCATCTACCGTGGGTATTCTATCATTCCCAAGAGTGTGCACAAAAGTATGCGAAAGGACGTCGTCGGTGACACCGGATGGAGTCAGCGTTCCGTCAGACCGTATCGTCCAACTTTGAGCAAGTCGAGTTGAGCAAAGAAGACTACGAAAAGGTGACGACGATCAGGGTCGGCAACTACAGACGGTGCGCACTCTCGAGTAGGTCCCTGGTCCGCCTTTTTGATGTGCTGTCAGATACAACACGCCTACGACATAGTACGACCCCAAGTGGAACGTCAACATCTTTGGCGAGGACGTCGAACAGGGTGCGGCCGCGACCATCAGAATTGCTTAGAATGATCGTGTGATTGGGGCCGTAGTTGGAATTGAGAATAGAAATTGATGGTGTTTCGGGTCATGATCGGAGGCGTTGTATGTTGCTGCGGATGGAGGGATCGACTTTGCGTGCCTCGAGTCGCATCTTTGCGGGGAAGACGATGTGACACAAATAAGTCTAATCTCTCATATTTACTCCCATCCAACTTCGTTGCTTGCCCAGTCTCCCTCTCCTCTCCCTCTCCTCCCCATGCCCGGCGGTTCCCCGACTGCCTACCTTCTCTGGTCCATCCTCGCAACCCTGGTCAGCCCCGTCCACGTCCCGTCCACAACGCTACGCTCACCCCATCTCTCAGTTCTATGCCTTCCATCTCTTCCACCTCTGGAGTTATGACAGGTATCAATGTCTCAAGTGGAATCAGTCTGGCAGACAGCCCGGCGCGTTCAAGCGTTTCATGAGCGTGCGTCTGCCGCTCGGCCTTGTCGCCTTCGCTCCTCACCCCCGCCCCCAGTACACCTATCTAGCGACTCTAAGTTGTCTCGTGTGTTTCGCCGTTGCATTCACTTTCCTCAAGTTTCAGGAGGGTGCGCTTGCAACTGGCACGTGTCTAACCTCCCTCTCACCACCCATCCAGGTTTCGTGGCGCTGCCAAACGGTCAAAGTCGGTTGTCCTGCCCCTCTTTCATCCATCCATTGATCGCTTCTCAGTAACGCCCGTACCGCTTGAGTACTATTCTCCGCGAAACAAAAAATGGGTGCTCCCGCTCTTACTCGTCTTCAGCGTTGGCTGGGGGTGCGAACTGTCAGTCCCCACTTCGTTCTCGCTTGTGCTTCGTCTTAACGTCACCACGCATCCAGGGTCACCCACCTCGAGGGTGAGCCGGCTCACTAATGCTGCCTCGCACTACTGATTCTCCTTGCTGGCACAGAGTTCGCTTTCTGGCTCTTCCTCCAAAATCAAGGACCCACCACGAGGCTGTGGTTCGAAAGCGGCGAGTTCAGATTCTGGCTTTGGGGTATACCGTTATTGCTTGCGAACTAAAAAAAATTAATTCGCTGATTACGCGGCGCCAGGCACCTTGTTCGCCCTGATGGGGATGCCACTCACGACCTTCGTCTCGCGGAGACAACTTGACTCGGTAATCGCCGCAAATGTTTCCCTGACGACTTCGCTATTGCTCATTTGTTCACAAGTGCCTCGCTTGGACGCTCCTAGTCGGTTCGTCTGCTTCCACCGCGACGTCCCTGGCCTTTCTTTACGTCCTCTCACGATTTCCTGCGTTCGTTCGGCGCGTCAAGGATGATGGCGCAGCCCCGCCCGTCGTTCTTCGTCTCGTCTTCTTCTACCAGCTCAACGTGGGCAAACCTTGTCGATGGGATTGCTTGCCAACTCACACGCTCGCGGATATAGGTTGGACGCATCATCTATCGTTTCTTGTTTTCTCTGCCGTTGTTTGTACTGTCTCTGGACGGTGTACAAGGAAGTCATCCAATTAACAATAGCACGTGAGTGTCGGCGGCGATATGGTACTACAGATCCTCATTCTTGGTTCGCTGCAGATTCTGGCCAGGTAACTACCACCGCTCATCTACCGCATGGTGTCACTAATGAAGTGGGTTAGACTTTCTGCTGATGATCGGTGGCCTCGGCGCATTCGTCTCGTCTGCGATAACTCTACTCGTATGTCGTCTGCGCTCACTCATGCAACTCACAAAACGACATCCTGTAGGTATTTTTCCCCCGTTCGCTGACGCAGGAACTCGGGTACACCGTCATCGCGGTCACAAAATCACCCCCTATGGCGTCCCTCGAGCTGAACCGGCCACCTGGCGCTCCCAGCCAACGCCCCGCTTCTCCAAAAGACCCAGTGATACCCATACTCCGGCCACCTTCAGAACGTAATTCATCGCATTCGGGCCATGATGCATCGCCGGAGTATGAACAGGAGGATCCCTCAAATGCCGCACGTCCAGTCTCGCTTGAAAGCAATTTCCGGATGCATACCTGGCAGCCTCACGACGCTGAAACGCCGAGCGCCGCAGAGTCCTATGTCTTTGATCGGCGTTCGAGGAGTCTGATGCGGTCACGCTCTGAAGGCCATGGGACAGCGCTACACCCTTATGTGAGGCACTCCTTTCATTTTATGATTTCCGTGCTGATCGTCGACGCGTCGATAGGTTCGGGTGTTCCGGTCACCCATAGGTAAGGACATGTTTGTTCATGCTTGCTTAACGTCCCTGAGCTCTTTGCAGATATTGCCGACATCGAAGCGCTCGACGACTTGCCACAACGATAACAGATATTTTTGGGGTTGCACAGTATCATGATACAGATGATACCCCGGCACTACAGAAGCATGCTACTGGCACCGCGCTGACGTCAGCCCTTGTGGCCCTTTCTACAAGGTCTATCGTATCATGATTCACGCTTATTTTCTTTGCCCTGTCTTTTGTTTTCACACTCGATCGTATGCATTGCCCTAATTGCTCACATTTGGCGCCACTCGTTTATTCACTCGCTGTATCTATTGTTTGTTATCGATCGTGTATTCATAGCGCTCACTGACCTTTCTACTTAAAACACAACCTACACACATATGCTACTCGGATTGGTGGTGCCCTTTTCATCCCCTGCTTTTATGATACCTCGAACTACTGACTGCATCTGTCGATACTGAATGGAACTATCTCGATGACGACGTGAGTAATCGGATCTGTCTAGAGTGGGGTAAGTGTGGCGTGTATTGTTCTGGACGTGCTCTTTTTGAAACGGAAGACTGCACGGTGCTTTCGTCGTGAAGGCGCAGGTGAACTTCTCACGTGATCCGAGTTACTCGGATCCGATCAATGGAGCTGGAACGTTGGCAGCTTGGCATGGAAAAGTTCATCACTGCCATCAACCCACGCGAGCATCATGCTCCGAGGCCGCTTTCCGTTTCCGGGAGCCAGTCTTGGCGTCGCGGGGCGCTCATTTCTCGTCGTCACCCGTGGTCGGGTCGACCGTCGCGCGCGCCGTTCTGGATCATGGAGACCTACCGTTGCGACGCATCAGAATGTGAGCAAGTAGTGCGGACGCAGTCCGCGTCGATAAGACGTCGACTAAACCGCACCGTCCGAATGCCATGGGAGGGCAGAGTCCGAGCGGTCGCTCGTCGTCGTGAGATCGAAGACGGCGAGGACTGCGGGCGATCGCGATGATCGGTGGCGCACAGCCAACGACGTTCTACGTCTGATCCGAACAGACGGCCGGGGCCAGGGCGGGAGGAGAGTGAATAGAAACCCGCGTCGTGACGAAGACCGGACGCAGACATGGACCGAGCACATACATACTGCGGATCGCCGAAAACGCCAAGGCCGTTTCAGCCTGTCTCTCGGGCCGGACTCGCTGTGAGCGAATACGACCAAGGAGACTGAGCCGAAACGGAAAGAAGGGTGACACTCGTCACGACGAGACGCTTGCCTAAGTTATGGGGCCCACGTATCATACGTGGGATCTCGAGTTCTGCAGCTCTGAAATGCTTACAACGGTCGGTCGCTGGAAGCGCAGACGGCAAACAGCGCCTGATTCGACCGAATCGGGAGCATGGGAGTAGCGCTAATCATAACGAGGACGGAGCTATGAGTCACGGAGACCACGCACATGTCATACGTGAGACCGTACGAATGCTATGCTGCGATACGGTCGGTTGCTGGAAACGCGTACGGCGAACGACGTCTGATCCGACAGAATGGGACACAGTCAGATCGGAAACGTTAATCTCGACGAACCCAGGTATTATACGTGGGACTAGGAACTGCGAGAGGGACGTCTGACAGATCGGTTGAATCGGAAGGAGTGGGAGTAATTGTTTTGGGTCACGATGACCATACTGGCATGAGTCACCGCTGCCATTCAATTGGTCGTTGGAAGGGCGTGGAGGGATGTGTTCAATGCAGGTTGCTCGAGGATTGGAAAGCGTGGCATGGATTACTGTACATTTATAAGCAGCTCGCTGCTTCCAATCGACTCTGCGTGTCTCGCAGAGGAAAAGTGTGAACGTCCACCAGAGTGAAAAGAATCCACTAATAGCTTTGGGGTTCCTTTGTGCGTCGGCCAGGGCCATAGTTGTTCCAGCCCAGGTCCAAGTAGTCTCGCATGGGCATGAGGCCTTCTACAGGTAAATCTTGTTTCCAGCGCCGAGTGCCTGCTACCTCAACGTACTAATCCCTTACTTTGTTCCGATTTAGTCCGAGGACGCAATTTGGGCGCACTTGAGTCGAGGATTCACCTGGATATACTGTACTGCCCTCCGAGTCTAGTAACTCGCTGTCATGAAAATAACGGAAAGGATCTGTCAGCGGATGCGACTTCCCTTCGATTTTGTGATGCTTACGAACATCGAACTGCGAGATTCGCGTATACGGTGGCAAGCGGTTCGACCAGGGCGATGATCGCGCCCTTCTCGAATGCAATCCTTTTTTCTCGTGGCATAAACTCGACCGTTCCCGTGCGATCTGTCTGCCTCGTTTCAGATTGCTTCGGATGCGGGCCAAGATGCCAAGTCCAAGTAATCCCTGAAACCGGTCGCCGATGCCCGACGCCAGTAACCCACCTGTCAAAGGGCATGATCCTACTGGATCCAAGGTGGCATCGACCTCGTCACTCTTCATCCGCTGGCGGGTGCTCGCACATGGCAGCGGAAGCGTTCGTAATGGTGCCGGCTCGGATGCAAGGCCTCTTTGTCGCTCTCGCCATCAGGCTTCCCCGTTACCGTTTCCTACTGGGGAGTCTGGGGCACGGGGTTGTAGCAGCCTTGTATGAATCGGCGGTCACCGCGAGAGCGTCCGGGGGGCCCGGCCGACCATTTGCGAGCAAGATCACGAACTGAGCTCGCTAGCGAGTTGAACGGAATCAACGGTGATCGTCGGAGGGTCGGAGCCTCAGGACGATAGTTGGAAAGTTCGAGCGATATTCGAACAATCGTCATGGCAAGTAACAACCGGACGAACTTGGAACCCAGCAATTTCAAGTTCAGACTCATGTCCCTAAACGAACCGCAGAACAATAGTTGGGCTCCAACGCTATGCGCGCCGAAGGTCTCCAATCGCATCATATGATCACTCCACCCGTCCCGAGCCCCGTCCAGAATATAATTATGTAGCCTGAGAGATATAAGAATTCGAACATGCGATGGTCCGTCGTTCATTTCGGATATCCTCCGTTAATTCACCCTTTGCGAAGGCTCCTCGGACCATGAGGGACCCAGCACCACGTGGGTGTAACCCGCCTGAACTTGGGGAGTCTGCCAACTCGTGGATAAAGTTAGTAGTCCTCTGGGTTTTTCTCCCGGTGACTCGCTTCCAAACGTTTCCAGCGAGTCGTCCACGTGGTCGTTAAAGAATCTTCTGGTGTTCCGTTACATAAGGACACCGGAGAAAGCCCCACACGGTCGGAATCGTTAGGAAGAACGCGAAGAACAGTCGACTTTCTCTAAGTTTCTTATAATGCATACGACCAGAACCCAAAGATTTTAGCTAAGAGCATACGAAATCCTAGTACGCCCTATGAGAAAGTCTACTGTACGAGTTTATTGGTCGGACCGATGCAAGCAAAACGTTCCTCCCAGGAGATACGCGGAGCTAACTGACTTCGTCGACCATCATAGGATCAATGACAAGAGGTCTCCGAGAAAGTACTGACGCAGAATACTCACTTTATCATGACCGTGTGTCAAAGGCATTTTATCTAAGCGCCGTCCGTTGTAATCCACAAGTCACCCAATAGTCGTCAGCAACGATCAAGCTTTTTGTTTCTGCATTGAACGGGCACTATTATCACACGTCATGCTTTTGATGGTTCCGAGGCGCCTCGTATTACCCCCCCGTCCATAGCAAGTTCAGCTCCCACCCAACGACACCTATCTCCGGCTTTTGCACGCGTTCAATCGGGTCTATGAGGTGGTCTCTTTCCTTCTCTTGCATCCTAGCCGCCCAAGAATCCGAAGGCTGTTCTGGTCCTGTCCCAGGCCTCTTCCATATCTCGTCGACCGTTTCCCGTAGCTCCATGTCAAATGCGCTGAATGCTTGTTGCAGAGCCTCCCCCTCTATGCGGTGTGCCTTTGAGAACTGCAATAGATGAGGTAGCAGCTTCTTGACTTCGCCTGCGGCGGTTCAGTTTCGTGGTCTTCGAACTCGACAGTCAGAAGAGGACGTACCTTGGGTCACTGCCCACCTCATAACCAGCTTCGAGATCGACTTGAGGAGGTATTCTTCCTCGTCTACCGTGCCTTTCCTCCCAGATCCGACCTTACGTTCCAGTTTTCTCTTCGTCTTGGAACTACGTCTACGTATGGATATTCATAAACCTCGCGTGCGCCATGCAAAATAGCATTCGCTCACTTGGATGCTTTGGATGTGACAGACGGCGCGACCGTGTACCTCGTGAACGCGGTAGGTGCCATTGAAACATCCGTCATGACGTCCACATCGTGAATATTTGTGTCCTCGGTCCCATAAAAGGTATCTTTTGCAGTCCCACGTTACTAAGATTAGTGGATTCAGAACGGCGACGATGGCCTACCCGGTTGCTCTACTTTCTTGACACGAAGCTCTTGTAGTCGAGTGACTTGTTTGCGGAGCTGGTCACGCATCTCCGCGAGATCGTCTGCGAGTTGCGACCGAATGTCGAGTGCACCGGGGAGAATCACGTCCTCGGAGAGCCCAGGCTCTGAGTGCAATGACACCTGTCATCAAATAAGACGAACGAGATATACCGAAGGGACACTAAGACCTACGATCCTCCGCGCCTCTGAGAGCTCATTGCCCTGGACGAGGGCAACGACCGCTTGTCGTATATCTCTGGTGTAATCAATAAGCACCCGTGCCGCCTCAAGATAACGCTTCTTTGACAAAAGTTCCTCTGTAAAGAAAATAAAATGGGCAAGTTGAAATAATATCTAGCAACAAACCAGTGATGCGATAGGCAATCTCTTTGATTTCCTCTTCGGGTAATTTTTCCCTTGTGGAGATGTCAAAAAGCTCCTGCCATTCTAGTGCCCTTTCGTGCGCGACCATCGCTTTCCGCAAGTCACCTGCCTCAATGAACGCTGATGATGTACCCAAATTCAGTTAGTGGCCGTCTGTCCTGGGAATTTGCGGCGCACCGAGAGCTGCTTGTTTGTACTCCCTCCGATCAAACAACCAACTTCCATACGCGGTTAGGATGGCCTCGAAGATACATCAGCCCATACCCTTTCAGGGCACAAAGGGGGCTGACCTGATGTTGTTTCGTGCCTTGAAAAATTGTAAGACCTTCCCCATATAGTTGGTGGCGCTCAAGATATTCGAGAGCTTCCTGGAAGTAGGCAGGGCCTGCAAAGACGTGTGAGCGACCAGCAAGAACCAATTCATTCGCCTCGCCTGCAAGATTGAGGTTTGATAGTGCCTTCCCATATCTTCGGAGGTGATCATCAATCCTAAAACGTTGATAATACTGAGGGAGTGTTCTCAGTTCACGTAGGAATGGTAGATATTCCCTCGGGTCCTGAAGCGAGGTCAGGCAAATCCCGTCATTTAACCTGAACGGGATGGGTCACCTTTTGCGCGTGCTGTGCTACCATGAGTACCAGCGAGAAATCATACATTCCCAGGGCTGTGTCAAAGAGTTTGTCGGCGTCCACGAGAAAAATGACATATTTCACAGCATCCTCAACAAGGTCTGCCTGCGAATCTGAAAACTGTCGTGAGTATTGAACGTCGCCACACGAGAACACGGCAACCTCGTAGCTGAAGCAGCATGGAAAGTGCCGCTTCATGGTCCGGTGGCGACTTGACCACATGCGCAGTCAGGATGGAGTTGACGTACTTGCTAACGTCTTTATTTTCAAGTTGACAACGTACGGTGTCGCATACGTCAGTGATCACCTCTTGTGTGAGCTGGCTCCGCCTGCTCCAATCAGCGGCATAGCACTAACGACGGAGAAAGTGAGACTGACCCGACATTAGTCAGGAATAAATTAATGTAGTCGACGTCCTGGACTTGATCAACAAATTCGGACACTCCTGTCATGAACGCGTCCTGGTTGTACTGCACAATGATACTGAAATCGATCCGGTGCTTCCGACATGAGACGAAAGCCTTCTGCCACCGCCCTCTGTAACCAAACTGAGTGTAACAAGCGTCGCTCGAGGGAAGAGATCGCCTACGCACGCGTCAAGATCAGCCTTCACAACTTCCATGACCAAAGGACGAGGATGGATCGTCTCCAGATTACCTCTTGGCATCTGCAGTACCAAGCTCATCGTACTAGGTACAGCTGTCACAATTCTGGAGCCCCGTTCGACTCGGCGTTTCTCCCATGCGTCGCTCGACAGCTGCGTGATCGAGCTTCCATTCGCAAGAAACGGTTCCTCCTCTTCTTTGCTCATATGCTGTACGTGCTGTACCAACTCCGCGACAGGGACGAATTGGGCGTCATGCGCTGTGGTGGTGAAGATCACGAAACCCGACGCAATAGTGAAGGAATTGGCATTATTTGTGAGTAATACCGGTTGTGACCCGGGAGTGACACAATATAGTTTGCCCGAATATCCATGCCCAATGAAGAGCCGGACATCAGCTACCATGGTGCATCTGGCCCAGAAGCAGTGCTCAGGAAAGGCGCAAATTGGCGCGATAGTGTCCTGGGTGTAATCAACTAGTACCAATGTCAAAAAAAAGAAGACACTGGCACGGGAGTGGCACCACCTTCATGTATTCCTCCGTTGGTATCTTGCCAGAATAACGGTTGGTAAGTATAACTTGCAACGAGTCGGCCATTCGCTCCTGGCATCCTGACGGTGTGATAATATTCTTCCTTCTTTAAATTGTCACCGTTGCCGTCAGCGATCAAAACCTCACAAATTGCCATATGGTCGATGCCTCTCTCTGAACCAAGCAATGCTACCATTAGGGTGCGCTTTCCATCTTCTGTCAGATTAGACACGGATACTTGTCTCCAGAACTTTTCTCCGTCACATACACCTGCCGTCCAAATGAGCGTGGGGTCCATCACGTTCTTTTTTCCTGGTCCTATCCTCGTATTTAGCGACCAGACAGCAATATTGCCATCCTGCCATGCGGTGGTTAAGAGGTCGTTAGACGCGGACAATGCGATATGAACTGGTGTCCGTGTCAAGAAAGTACCAGCGGAAGAAGTGAACGCCGAAGTTTTGAGTTGATAGGATGACATTGGAGGGGGGACATTTTGCGTGCGGAAGGGCGTAAGCAGAACTTCATCTGTTGGATAGATTGTCAAGTCAATGAATTTATGACTCAGCCAAAGAAAGACAACCTCCGTCAACAACCCCAACAGTCCCGGTCGTGTTTGTGCCGGCGCAGGTTTCCCATGCGAACGTTCTAGATATGAGCTGTGCTAGAGAGAACTAAGCTGAGTAGAAACTACCCAATCGATGTGAAAAACTCACACACAGTTGTCGTTAGTAACCTCAACGGGGATTCTGGGTGCCATGTGACACTCGTGAAATGGTTTTCACCAGGGGCCCGGAGTTCTTGCTTGAGGTACCTATACAATATGTCTTGGGGTTCAAAAAAAGGGAAGACCCAAAGGGATTAAAAATGCTACCAATGGTAGTTTCCAGTCGTCCACAGCTGCACCGCGTCGCCGTTCAGTTTCTCGATCCACACTGCGAGGACGGTGGAATCGGGGGACCAAACGAGGTCTCTAACTTTGTATCCTGATCCATCATCCTCAAGGGGACGTCGAAGACTGAATTCCCCGTGCCGAAGACCGTTTCTCTCGAAGAACACGATGCCGTATTTGCCACTTTTTCGAGTATCCTGAGGCCCCGACCGGACCTCGTTTTGTGTGGATGCGATCAAGCTACCATTTGGTCTCCACGCAGCGCTTGCTTCCAGACCGGGAACCGATTCAGAAGTCGACTGGAGGCGGCCTTCTCTAGAATACACCCTAATTACGCGACGCGAGCGAGATGACCACGAGGAAACTGCAAAGTAGGCTCCATCCCCACGCCATGTAATACGTGGCCGACCATCGCCAGCGGGATCTTCAAGTTTGTCATTTGCTTGATCGTTGTCGGCTTTGAGGTGAGCCCTGCTTATTGATCCATGAAATTGAGTTTCTTCCGAGCCCCAACCGACATTGATAGGAGCGTCTGAAACACGAAATCAACATTGAACGCTTGGTGAAGAGGAGAAAGTCAATCTCGCCTTCCCCAAATTCATTAGTCTCAATTGGGACCTCCGACAGAACATCAAAGGTTGATGTCATTAGAATTACGTTGGTATCTACACTCACGGATAAATCGATCATCCGTGACAGACTGTAGTGATTGATAGCGTACCAGTAGCCAGGGTTACCAGCGAGTCATCAGGGCTCCAAGCCACAGCTGTAACCCCCGATTCCACCGTCCCTAGAACATCGGCATCTCCCTGAAGTAACGGTTAGGTAGAGAGTAGCTAAATTCCCATCACTTACGACAAAACCTCCAGACTCGTCAAGCTGCCACACCACGATATCACCTGCACGCGTCACTAGCACAAGTTGATTGGACTCAGAGAGTATCCTGAGGCTTGCTATTGCAGCATTCGAGGAAGCGTGCGAGCCACAAAAGGCGAAGGTTCCACCCTCAGGAGAAGTTTTATGGGATATTTTCCAGACCAAAGTTGCGCCTTGCGATGACTCCGTCCCAATGAAAACAGTACCCCGGTCCAAGTCGAGGGCGATAGCAGTGAGAACAGCAGTAGTATCGTCCGATGCTGGGCTTGAGAATTGTACGACATCCTCCGCTTGCAGAGTGGATGTCTGAACAGTGGATAGCGTTAGATTTCGCATCAGGAGGGCTGTTGAAGTTCAACTCGAAAATGAGCCCGACATGCCAGCGATGAGTCGGATTCGTTAGACCCTAACCTTAAATTAAGACTTATTTCCGACTTTCTCAGCACTGCGGCTCTGATCAGATGGCACCCTCGAGAGCGAAGCAAGACCCGACATCTGTTGCGGGTCTTTCACCTTCCGGAGAACGACCGTCTAGAAACCACCCACACTCAAAAAGACCACGGCCTACCCATGAAGATACTCTTCCCGGCGTCCAGAAGCTCAAATCTGCCCTCCGACAAACAAAACGACTTCTTGCCAAGGATAATCTGGCAGCGGATGTGCGGGTGGAAACGGAACGTCGCTTGAAGGCGCTCGAAGCTGATCTGACTCACGCCGAGCAATCTCGAAAGGAGCGTCAATATGCAATGAAATATCATAAAGTCAAGTTCTTCGGTGAGTTGGTTAGAACTGCATGACGGGCCGTCGAGTGAGCCGATCCTCTTGTACAATTCAGAACGTCAAAAGGTGGTTCGAAAAATAAAGCAGACAAAACGTAGTATGGCGACTTCGGGAGCAAGAGAAGAGGTGGAGAAGCTTGAGTCAGCGCTGGTAGATTTGAGGGTGGATCTCAACTATGTCCTGGTAACTTTGCACAAGACTGGGTTATTTCAATGGCTGATAAGGGTCCGACCAGCACTTTCCTAAAACCAAGAAATACGTCTCGTTGTTCCCGCCTGAAGTCCGCAGCACTGGTTCTGTCGCTGCGCCGGTTGACAACGAAGAACGATCGAAAGTACGCGAAATAATACGTCAACGTATGGAACGCGGGGAACTAAGCACTGAGCCCGAGAATGAGCTCGGAAAGCTAGGACAGGAAATCAAACAGTTGCTATCTGGTCGTAGAGGAGCTGGCGTGGTACCTTCGACCAAGGTCAGGACCCACCTAGAGGGCGTCGGAAGTGATGATTTCTTTGGGGATGACGATGATCAGGACCTCCAGGAAAGCGAAGCTTCTGATTCATGACCGTCAGTGACCTCTCACTCGGGATTCCATGTACTCGCAGAACTATATCAATCTACCCCCAAGTTTTTAGCGACGATCATTGCCGTGTTCAAATTCGTTACTAACCCTCGCTTGACATGGAATTTCAGGGCCGCCATCGTAGTGCCCCTTTTCTCAGGGTGGGTCACGGTTCTGTCTGCGCGACCAACGGCATCTCGTTGCCTTTCCCTTGCTTGCAGCCCCCGAGCGCCTAGCTTAGATAAGTCCCTGGCCACAGTCGGTGGCCTGTATGCTGACCCTGGAGATCGTATCGATTGGTGGAGTGAATGTGCTACTTGACCCTTGATCTGCGAAAAGCCGACAGCAGCCAGCTGAGCGTTGAACGTTGAGCATCTATTCCGCGAACTCGTTCCCAGCAGGCACAAGGTTGGCGGAATGTAACTAGGGTGAAAAAACCTTCGAACTTTGATCGCACACTTTGGGACGTCAACAGCTATGTCAGATTCTCCAAAAACATGAGCGACGGACGGATCCGTAAAAATGTCCCTAGTGTAAAGGCTCGACTAGTAGGCTTCGTACAGTTTACTAGAAAACACTTCACCATGAGCCATCCGGCAGCCCGCAAACGCCACCTACACCAATGCCAGCAAACAGATAAATCATACAACTACGAGCACGCCTTCACTGCGCCAATCTAACTCTCAGACCAACCGTCAATGCCCGCTGTCTGACACGGCCAACTTGTCGAGAATCGCTTCCAGTTTGGGGTTTCCGCCAAGTCTCCTCACCTCGGCTCGTGCTTGCGCTTCCAGCGAGTTCAACACGCTGAGGGTGTATTCGAACGACTGTGTTACGTCCTTGAGATACAGGATCGTGAGATTCTTGAGCATTGGGCCTTTGGGTTTTAAACGGAGCATATCTGCAAAGCCAATGTATTTCAAGTGATAATCAGGTAGGGTTGTTCGTACTTATTATGTATTTGCTGTCACGCTTTCCCCTGATGCCGTGGATGATCGGGAACGAAAACTTGCCCTCTGACAGGTCTTCAGCGAACCCCTTGCAGTCTGTATACTGACCGGCGGATGTGGGTGAATGAGTTGCCCGTTAGACACGGATCTACTTACCGCATCACTCTGCAGATTCATGTAGTCATCGCGAATCTGAAACCAGATACCCAACAGGTCGACGAGTGGGACATAGTTTCTGTGGCGGATTGTCATGCAAGGCACTCCTCTTCTCGCGACATTCAACCTACATTCCAGTGTTGATAGTGGCACACTCTATCATCAATTTCACTGCGACCCGTAACAGTCCTCCTGTCTCTAGGCATCGGGTGAGTAAGTAGCTGCATTCGATTTGCCACTGTGGAGTACTTACTGTCTTTCACCATATCTATGTACTCTTCCTCTGTGGGACACTGAAGATGATCACGCCAAAATAGATCTCTCCCTTGGCCTCGGTGGAGTGCCAGCAT
This sequence comes from Nevesoporus exiguus, assembly GCA_038089155.1. Lineage (NCBI taxonomy): Eukaryota > Fungi > Basidiomycota > Agaricomycetes > Boletales > Boletaceae > Nevesoporus > Nevesoporus exiguus. The sequence goes on from JBBPKI010000601.1 coordinate 17,680, forward strand.
TTCATCTAATTAATTTTGCTATAAGAATTTTCACTAATGGCCGAGAGGGACCAGCCCACCATTGAGGATCTGGATCAAACGAACGCCAGAATTGAATGGACTCCAGCGCGGGAGGCCGAGCTGGAGGATGTACGGCTTTTCGGTTTGGTCCATATAGGGGATCTTGAATGCCTCCTGATATGCGAGAAAGTAGACGTAGTTTGCGGAATTGATGGTTTGAGGGACGCCATATATCTTATGTGCAACTACGACCAACGTTTCAGATATCCATCCCTGATGTTCCGAAACATCATACCTGGCTTGCCCCTTCTCAGCTCTGAGTCATCTTCAATATCGTCCACTCTGCAAGAATGTAAGTACCTGTCATGCAAGTGAAGGTGAATGAGAGTTACAGGAGACTGGCATTGTGTAGTAACTGTACTATGCGAATTATTGCCTCGAGTTGAACTGAAGGCACTCGAAGCCAGTGGTTAAGAGCATTTATGAATTGGATGCGGAATCCTTTTCCAGGACAAGATGCTACGTATGTATAAGGCTCGAGTAATTCCTAAGTCCACGGTGTCAGTCAAAATGCCAGAAGAGATATGCTAGACACACCGCTTCTTGCTCAATAGCCATCTGAGGGGATGGCATAGATAACGATGAGAGAATGTTGTCAACAAATGGGTGGTGCATGATGCAGTGTTCCTGTAGCTCCGCCCATCCCTCTTCGATATAAAAGTACTGGGGAATGCCAAATAAACCAGAAATGGTGCCAAGTCATAAGGGAGACTCGATTCCGCATCACAACTCTTTTGGAATCAGCATCAGATCCATGTCTTTGATGGAGAGAATAGCCCTCTCAGGGAAATCCTCAAGTGCCGCTATCATAAATGAGACTCACGCAATCAAACGCCGCGATGTTTTTTTTGGTTGCATGAGGTGTGTTTGCCGCGGTAGTTGCACGTGGCGGCCCATCGTCTAACTGCGGGCTACCACGACCCATGCTATAGATACGAGGCCTATCCTCCACCAGACAGTGCGGCGTGAATCAAACTTTACCCAGTTGGGGCCTGAATACTCCAGTTAAAAACGCAGGACCAATCGGAAGCATCTGCCTGAGAGAAGTTATCGAAAAGATTCCGTTACTTACAAGAACGTAGGATTTAGAAGAACCCACGACACACGCATATCACGACATTCCGAGCCGGAAATGAGCTAACCTGAGTGTCTCACCGCAGATTGTTGCGGATAGTAAAAATACGGATAAGTTAACCACATCGCCGCGAACCGAGCAATCACAAACGTCTAGAAAGTGAGACACTCGCCTTTGAAATCTGGAACTTGCGTGATACTTATCTCCAGGTGGTATACATAAAACCCAATTTTGGTCTAAGCGTTAAGCCCTGAAGTTGCTAGGGCAAGTGGCAGCCACGGCTAACAGGCTGCTGTGGCGGTTCGGAATCCTGCGGTGGGACAGTGGCTGGAAAGTGTGTTGGTCGTCGAACTGAACGTTGTTGTTTGAATTCAAAAGGCGGCTCCTATTAAGATTTATCAGTGGCTCTCGTAGGTGCGTGTGATTGATAAGAGTATAGATAACGTGGTAGGGCCCTTCGATAATTTAATATGGCAGGGAGCGGCGCCTGTCAAGCTTTATTGTACTAATTTTACAGGACGGACCCGACAATGTCCCTACGTACAAAATGATACAAAAAGGAAAAGGCCAGAATGCTGAGAGAATGTGTCATGGGTGGATGCAATGGTGGAGAGGAAGTGAAGAAAATGCATTTCTTGAACGAAAACTGCGGGCGATCGGGAGGTCAAGACATGGTCCTAGACATCCGACAGCTATAGGTCATTAGGATACCGTCAACAAGTCGACTCGACTGTCCTCACCTTAGTATTCAATAAGTGTCGTGAATCTTGTCAAATCCCACCGGGACATCGGGTACCGGTCTGTCCAACCTCCGAGCTACAGACATTTCGCGGACAGCGGATTCCCAACAGAGGTCTGCATAGGTTTCCAGAGGTGCCAACAGAAGATCTGTATCCATGTCTTCCAGCCAATCAGAGTCATACTCTGAGCCATTATCGCGCGGCAAAACTCTGCGTAATTCCTCATGGAAAATAGCTAGGAGAAGCTCCTGCTGGGCGATAGCCTGGCGAACATTATTAGAACATGAGTTTACGTATGCTGTGGTACTGAGTTCGTATGCCGAAAACGGCCCAGGACTGGGTGATGGTGGTCGATACCAGGGGCTGTCAGAAGGAATAGTGATATATTGCGCGTCATCTGACAGAGACGACTCCGAGGGACTTTCGTCACTGTCACTGTAGTACGAAGATGCGAATACTTCAGGAAGCCACGCCGATGCATCCAAAGGAAACGAGATATCGCTCTTCGATTCAAATTCATCGGATAGCGGAGAACGCGGGTAATGAGTTCTGGAGGGGTGTATAGCGCATTCGAAGACATTGGCAACATCGGCGCCCTCGAATTTGAAGACAGATTTGTTGGTCTGAAGGTGGGGTTATCTACAGTCAGAGGAAGCGAGGCAGCAAGACTCACGCCGTCGATCGCGTCAATCCACGACTGGATAGTTTCACTGTTTCCGTACATTTGCTTAGCCGGCATATGCGACCAACCGGCATTTAGAAGAGATTGGGGTGCGTCAGATGAAGAGAAAAAAATATCCATAATATCCGAGTCTTGACCAGCAACGCGCAGACTAGAAACTTGAAATGACATGCCGAGATATATGATGATAGTGAAGCAATACAAGCGCGAAGCACAGCTACGCAGGAAGGAGATGCTTTGCCGCGCCCATCACAACGGTCTTTATGTGAAAACGATACGTGCACGCGCTCAGGGCCAGGAGGCGTCGAACAATAGTTAATTGTAATGAAACCGCGTTTGCAACGAGTCAGGCAGTGTCACGTGATCGAGCTTTCTGGAACGGTGAACAATAGCATCAACGGATAAATAGAACAGTCTGGGGATGAGACACGGGTGGCTGCAACAAGGTTCACCGAGGTGTGAAATTTTGGATGGTTAACCGCACTAGGAATATGGAAATTATTGTTTCGTTTTGGTGGCGTATTGCTACAGACTTGGGTCTGTC
>JBBPKI010000602.1:0-20721 GCA_038089155.1 Nevesoporus exiguus
GCAGGCTGATGGAAGCTATGCGTAGGTAGGCACAAAGATGGCATCAAAGATAGGAGGCAATAGAAGGGAGATAAGGAGTGATGGCAACCAGGTGGTAATGAAGGTGGGAAGATAGGCACAGGGGCAAGGTACAGTCCAAAGAAAGGTTAGAGCGGAGTCCGAAGATAAGGACTTAGCTAAGAGGTTGGCAAAGAAGCGGCAAAGGTAAGGAAAAGGTGAAGAAAAGGGGATTTTCGTAACAAGACCCAACCTCCTTTCTAAGGATGGAATCTTGCATCTTGGTGACAAGATCTTTGTACCTCCAAAGGGACAATTACATCAAGACATCATAACACTTTATCACAATTTGCCTATTGTAGGGTACAGAAGTGCAAACAAAACATGGAATTCTATTGAATGATATTTTCAATGGCCTGGCCTCCATATCCAAGTTATAGATTATTGTTCAAGGTGCAATTGTTGCATACAAATGAAATCAGCAAACAAAGCCCCCTTTGGAGAACTAATCCTGAACCCCATTCCAAATGGTCCCTGGGAAGACATCTCAGTAGACTTTATTACTGACCTTCCTTCCTCCAAAGGACATGACATGATCTTAGTGGTCATAGATTGTTTCTCAAAAGAGGTGGAGTTCATATCCACCAACAAAACCATTACTTCACTTGGCACAGCTGAATTTTATCAAGACCATGTATGGAAGCATCATGGACTTCCCCACTTGATCATCTCAGACCATGGTCCACAATTCACTTCCCAACTTATGAAGGATCTTGCCAAGATGCTAAAGATTGACCTCTGAATGTCCATGGTATTCCACCTCCAGACAGATGGACAAACAGAGAGAGTCAATAGAGATCTACAGCAATACCTCTATCTTTTTACTACCAAAAAGCAAGATTCTTGGGCTAAATGATTGCCTCTTGCCCAATTCACCTTTAATAACTGATTACATTCTGCAACCAAGAAAAGGCCATTCAAGGTTATCAAAACATATGAACCAAGGATGGAAATAGAACCCATTAAATCCAAGAATGAAGCAGCAGCCTCCTTTGGCACTGACTTCTCCAATATGCTTGAGCAAGCTAGAGCATTGCTCAAAAAAGCTCAACAAGCAATGAAAGTTCAAGCAGATAAACACCACTCCAAGAGACCTGAATATGCTGTTAGAGATAAAGTTTGGCTTTCTACAGAAAACATCAAACTTAATCGAGCATCAAAGAAGCTCACTAAATGATGGATTGGTCCATATACCATTATTGAACTTTCTGGCCCAAATGCCATGAAACTTCAACTCCCCAAGACACTTAAAATCCACCCCACCATCAATATTTTTTGCATAATGTTGGCAACCTAGACCTGTTAAGGCTTCAATCACCACTAGTGACTTGCTTACAGAATCAAGAGGATATCTAGGGAAGATCAACCAGGACTTGACTGAAGTCCAATTGTCAATGAAATTGACTTCTTATACTACTTACATGGTTTAGGGCAAGTGTGTGACTACTTATTAATCTACTACATCATGTATGACATCATAGACCTAGACTGTTGGTAATTAAAGAAGCATGTGTGATAAGAGTCTAGAATGAATGGTAATAAAAGAAGTGAGTGTGATGAAAGTGAAAAGTAGTGACCTAGACTTGGTCATGTGAGATATCCCATGATCACATGCAACTGATCATGTGACTTGATAAGATAAAATGAGAAATCATAATATTATCTCTCTCCTATGAATCACATTCCAGGTGATTGAAGGGAACTTAAGAGGGCTCCATCATATTTTGATAAGATGAAAATAAAAAATCAAAGTCCATTTGGAGTATTTAAAGTTTCCAGAGTGCTGCCAGGTTCAAAGCATAAAAGTCCTTTATGGCATCCTGTGCATGCTTGAGATGGCTCTGAGGTTCCCATGTGTGATCTTCCTCTTCATAGCCCTTCCAATATACCAAAAATTCTAGAGCTCATCCTTTGAGGCATGAGTTGACTATGTAGTCCACCTCAAACTCTGGTTTGTCTCCTTCTGTGCCCACAATGGATCCCAGGGCAACAATGGGTTGGTTTTCTAGGCACTCTTTATACAGTTTTACTCTTGAAATATTAACAGTAGGATGAATTTTGAGTGTCTTAGGGAGTTGAAGTTTTATGGCATTTAGGCCAGAAAGTTCTATGATGGTATATGGACCAATCCATCTTTTGGTGAGCTTTTTTGATGCTCAATTAAGTTTGATGTTCTCAGTCGAGAGCCAAACTTTATCTCTGATGGCATATTTTAGTCCCTTGGAGCAGTGTTTATCCACTTGAACTTTCATTGCTTGTTGAGCTTTTTTGAGCAATGCTCTAGCTTGGTCAAGCATGTTGGAGAAGTCAGTGCCAAAAGAGGCTGCTGCTTCACTCTTGGATTTGATGGGTTCAATCCCCATCCTTAGTTCATGGGTTTTGGTAACCTCAAACAGTCTTTTCTTGGTTGCAGAGTGTAAACGGTTGTTGAATGTGAATTGGGCAAGAGGCAACCATTTAGCCCAGGAGTCTTGCTTTTTGAAGGTGAAGAGACAAAGGTACTGCTGTAGATCTCTGTTTACTCTTTCAGTTTGTCCATTTGTTTGGGGAGGGAGTGCTGTGGATATCCAAAGGTTGGCCTTTAGTATTTTTGCAAGATCCTTCATTAGTTGAGAAGTGAATTGTGGACCACAGTCTAAGATGATCAAGTGGGAAAGTCCATGATGCTTTCAAACATGGTCTTGATAAATTTCAGCTATGCCAAGTGAGGTAACAGTCTTGTTGGTGGGTATGAACTCCACCTCTTTCAAAAATCAGTCTATGACCACAAGAATTGTGTTGTGTCCTTTGGAGAGTGAAAGATTGTCATATCTATGCCAAACCCATTATCTCTGCCTTCTCCAGCCCCATCTCCAATCTACTCTGGTCACCTCTGTTCCCCTCTAGTCCACCTCCATCTCCACCACACACAGAGCTCCACTCCTCCAATCAGATCTGTAGCTGTGCTTGCCCAAAATCACCCAGATATTATTTCCATTTGTTCTTCCTTTTGTTACTTTGTCCCTTCTTCATCCCTTACTTGTATTCCTGACAATTGGCAACACTTACTTCATATCAATCCTCCTAGAATATCTTCATATGTCCTCTGCCATTGTCAGATAGTATTTTCATCCTGTTTTGTACCTCCTTCACTTACTTTGCCCTATTTAAGTCCTGTATCTCCTATATGTACTCCTTAGTACAAATATCGAATTAAGTTCCCCTTCTCCTACTCCTGTCCAACTCTCTTCAACCAAGTCACCTCTCCTCTCATTTCGTGACCACCCATCTTCCTCCTGTTGGACTTCTGTTCCTCCAAAATACAAGGACACAGACCTGCTTAGAGGCATGACACATAAGTCCTACACCAACATCCTCCTGAGTATCTCTGCTCTAACTCCTCTGCTCCAGACTCCAGTCCATCTCCTACACTAACCCCTCTGTTAACCCCTAGAACTCTGCAACTCCAGTTGGACTTGAGTCCAGAGAGACCAGACTTTAACAAAGGTTGATAATGAAGTCCACTAAGATATCTTCCCATGGACCATTGGAAATGGAATTTGGGATTAATTCTTCAGAGGGGGCCTTGTTTGTTGGTTTCATTCATGTGCAACAATTGCACCTTGAGCAATAGTCAGTCACCTGGATATGAAAGCCAGGCCACTGAAAATATTGTTTGATGGAATTCCACATCTTATTTGCACTTCCATGCTCTACAATAGACAAATCATGATAAAGAGTGATAATATCTTGGTGTAATTGTCCTTTTGGAGGTACAAAGATCTTGTCACCAAGGTACAAGATTCCATCTTTTATAAGAAGATTAGATCTTTCTGGACCTTTTCATTCTTCTTGCACTTCCATGGTTCTTTCCAACAACTTCCTTTCTTCTCCTTTAATTGTGTAAGTATACTTTGTTATTGTCCTTACTCTGTTTTCAGGGATCATTTGCATGCCCTTGTCATCTTTGTCAATTCCTTGTGCATGATCCTCTTGTCAAGAGAGAGCATCTGCTTTGCCAATTTGTGAACCAGGCTTGTTGACTAAGATATAATGAAATCAAGAAAGCCATTGTTACCATCAGGCCTGTCTTTAATTGAGATCTTGTTTAGTCATGAAGTACTTCAGGTTGGCATTGTGGAGAACCATGGTTCCCTACACATGGAATCCTAATTTATAGGGCATTTGATGTGATGGTAATCAAGCTGGTACTTGCCCAGCACTATGCCGGTCATACCAGTATCTTACCGGTCGACCGGCTGGTTTCCTGGTATGTTTCTAGCTGGTTTTGATCCCCTACACAACTGGCTTGTGTGGCAACTGGCAAGACTTAGTTTATACCAGCAGGCATCACTTCCTTGTGCCATTTACCAGTATTCACACAGCACTATGCCAGTCAAGCTGGTACTTTACACTAGGGAAATCTTTCATCCCCTCTGTTGAGGAACAACTCTCCACCCTTGCTGAAGCCTGAAAAGAGGCACTGGCTGCCCACTCTACTGCACAGTGACTTATGAAGGAATGACTTTCCTCCAAGTTCACACCATAGAAAGTTGGAGATAAGGTTTGGCTTGAGGCCACAAATCTTAAACTTAGGTACCCATCACAGAAACTTGCTCCTAAAAGAGAAGGCCCCTTTGAAATTGTCAAGGTACTCTCCCCTGTGGTGTATCAGTTGAAATTGCCACCCATATGGCATATCTATGATGTCTTCCATGCCTCCCTCCTATCCTCCTATCAGATTACACTGGAGCCTGGCCCAAACTTTATCCCTGCACCACTGGACCCTGTTGATGGAGAAGAGGAATATGAAATTGAGGCTATCCTCTCACATTAGGGTTCACCCCATGGCCACCGGTACCTGATCAAATGGAAAGGATACCCCTCTTCCAAGAACACTTGGGAACCAGAGTGAAACCTTTAACATGCCTCCACCCTCCTCAGAGAATATAAAAAGACACTTCCTCACTAAGGCAGTAATGCTCACTCCCCTTCAACTTCTTGCAGCCACAGCAATCTTCTCTGTCATCTTGCTTGCCACCATCATCACCATTCTCATTATCATCCTCTTGTCATTATTATCTCCACCATGTCATGTCTGAAAATCAATCTACCATGTCTTCTCCCACCAGTCTCTCAAGCTATTGCCTTGCCTATCTGTGTTGCCCCTCCCCCACAATCACCATCTCCTATTGCTCAACTTCCCCCAGCCATTGTTGCAGTCAATGTCTCCACCCCCACTAGGGATCTACCCACACATACCTCCATTGTCTCCTCCCCCACTCAACTCCTTCCCATCCTGCCTGATGTGGAGATGAGGCTTTCTCAAACATGCAGTGCTACCAGTGCCAACAGCTTGGACACATCAGAATCTTCTGTCACTTCTACCACTGTCCTAACTATCATGCCTTCACTCCCAGACATCCTGTCTCTTAATGCCTCACCCATCATTGCACCACCTGTAACAACTGGGGACATGTGGTGGAATGCTGCCCCACCCAGCGCTGTCCCCTTTGTGGAAGTGTTGAACACACCCTCTCAAGTTGCCCCTTTGCTGATCCAGATGTATCTCCACTCTGACTGGTATAGAATGGTGTGCATCCCCCTCAGCTTGTATTCTACTTTGGGGAAGCAGGCATACAAAGGGGGTAATGTTATGATCCTCTGCATTATACTACACATTTTTCTCCTTACCATTTGCATTCCCTTCCATTATCCTTTTCCTCATGGCAAATATCTCTACTTCATGATCCTCTTCAAGTCCAAGTTCTCTTACTCTCTTCACCTCTTGTAATCTCCCCTTAAAGGATAATACTCCTAACAGCATTCTATCACATGCTGTTATTTCCCCTTACATAACCATCTGCAGCTATTCCATCACCTTCCCTATTCCTTCTATGCCTGCCTTTAACTTGGTTCATGCACAGCCTTATAGACTATATAAGTAGCTAGTCTACTTGTTTGTACCTTCAAGCTAGACCTGTGCAATCTACCTCCTGAACTGGACCAAGTCCCTGTCTGAGCCTTCACCTCTAAGGTTCTCTAGACATTGACTGGATCTTTGCCCCTAAGATTCCCTTTACTACAAACTTCCTTGCTAAGATGTTGCACCTCCTTGTGAGTGCCTCCTTAGAAGGAATTATCATTGTCACACCATCTAGTTGGAAGTACTCCATAACAGTACCCAAAGCTGTTATGGTCTTGTTGGTGGGTATGAATTCCACCTCTTTTGAGAATCAATCTACTATGACTAGTACAGAGTCATAGGTGTTGGATAGGGGGAGATTGGTTATGAAGTCCACTAAAATATCCTTCCAAGGACCCTCTGGTATGGGATTTGGAATTAACTCTCCCTTTGGTGCTTTATTTTCCAGCTTCATGTGTGCACATCTGTCACATCTTGAACAATACTCCTTGACTTGGGCTCAAAGGCCATTCCATTGGAAGTATTGTTCTATTATCTGCCAGGTCTTTTCAGCACTGCCATGTCCTGCAATCAGAGAGTTTTGGTACAGGGTGATGATATCTTGGTGAAGGAATTCTTTGGGTGGTACAAAAATTCTATCACCAAGATATAGAATTTTGTTTTTGTTTAGCAGGTTGGGCTTGTCAGAGCTCTTCCATTCTTCTCAAGCTTCAATAATCTTTTCTAAAAGCTTTCACTCTTCTCCTTTGATTGTATAAGTGTATTTAGTTGTGGCCCTTACTCTGTTTTCAAGAATCATTTGTAGACCTTTATTGTCTTTGTCAATTCCTTGTGCATGATCCTCTCATCAAGAGAGAGCATTAGCTTTGCCCATCTGTGAGCCAGGTTTATTGACTAAGATATAGTTAAATCTTGACAACCATTGTGACCATCTGGCTTGTCTTCAATTTAGGTCTTGTTTGGTCATAAAATATTTGAGATTGGCATGATCTGTCCAAATCTCAAATTCTTCTGCCCCCTCAAGGTAATGCTGCTATTGTTCTAATGCCAGAATGATGGTGAGCATTTCCTTGTCAGCTATAGAGTAGTTCCTCTGTTCAGGGGTCACGAATGCAGAGGAAAATCTGACAGGGTGCCACTTGTTGTCTTGCTTAATAGAGAGAACCATGCCCATGGCAAAGTCTGAGGCATCAGTTTCAAGGTGGAACTTGCTGTTATTATCTGGGTACACAAGTATCAGTGCCATGGTGAAGCATTTTTTTAATATGTCAAATGCTTCCTGTTCCTGGTGTCCCCACTGCCAGGGTTGATCTTTCTTTGTTAAGTCATTCAATGGGTGTGAGACTTTTGAAAAGTCTTGAATGAACCTGCAATAGTAGTTTGTGAGCCCTAGGAAACTTTGAACTCCTTTGATGTTTTTAGATATCAGCCACTCTAGGATGGCTTCTACCTTCCATTTTTCCATTTTGATTCCCTCAGTGTTTACTACCATTCTGAGGAATTCAACTTCTTTTTGTTTGAAAAAGCACTTTTCTGGCTTCAAGAATAGATCATGCTCTCTAAGCCTTTTAAGTACTTCCCAGATGATCTTGTCATGTTCTTTCTCATCATCCATCTTGGTGAATATCATTATGTCATCAATATAGACTATGATGACTCCTTCCATGTCAGCAAAGATTTCATTCATCATTTGCTAGAAAGTTGCCAGTGCATTGCACTGTCCAAAGAACTCTACCAACAGTTCATATGCTCTGGTGTGTGAGATGAATACAGCCTTCCATTTGTCTCCTTCCTTGATTCTTATATTATTGTAACCCCATCTCAAGTCTAACTTGGTGAAAAGCTTGGCTCCTTGTAGTTTGTCCACCAATTGACTGATTAGGGGTAGTGGGTAATTGTTTTTTACTGTCCACTTGTTGAAGTAGCAGTAATCTTGGACCAGTCTCTTCTTTCCATCTTTCTTTGGTATGAAGAACACTGGTGATGTTTGTGGAGAGCATGATGGACGAATATATCCTTTTTTGATTTGTTCATTAGTGAAGGATTTTAGTTCTTCTATTTCATCTTTGCTCATAGGAAATATCTTTGCCTTTTTTGATTGAAAGCCAGGCTTCAGCTTTATCTCATGGTCCCACAGTTTTCTTAGTGGCAGTCTTTCTGACTCCTTTTTACTGAAAATGTTGAGAAAGTGGTGATATTCTTTCAGAACCATTTCTTCTAAAGTGGGTTCCTTGAGCTTTGGCTTTTCAAGGTTTTTAATAAATTTATGCATGATTGAAGCATGCTTCAATTCTTTTTCCTCTTCCTTGGCCAGATGTACTCCTCAATCAGAGAGCATGTAGCAAGATCTTGGGCATCTTGCCATTTTTACTTCTCCCTTCATCCAGTCTATAGTAGGGTTACATTTGGCTAACCATGTATAGCCAAGGATCATGTTATTTTTGTCTAGATTAGTGACTTCTGTAATTAGGCATTTGCAGTGTCCTTGGTAATCCAAGATTATTTCTGCCTGATGTGTGACTGATCCAGCAGAATTCTTTATACCATCTACATTGAAGACTAGAATTTCTTTCTCCATCTTCTGCAGGGGTAGCTTTACTTGTTTGGCCCATTGTTTGTCTATAAAGACTCCATTTGTGCCACTATCCAAGAGGGCCTTACATTGATGTCTTTTGTTCTTGGTGGTGGGGTGTGCAATTGAAATATCCATTAGGATCTCATATTGCACCTTGGTATTTCATAAGAGGATTTGTTCTGGGAAACTTTCCTCATAAATATTTTTTTCTTTTTCTTTGACTGAATCAAGTCTGCATTCCCAGGCAGCAAGCTCCTTTTGTGGAGGCCCAGTCTCAATATAGTGATGTACTCTGTAAATAGGAGCTTCTAATTCAGAGGAATAGCATGTGGTAGAATCATCATTGTCTTGTCCATATTGTACAAAGGATGAAAGTGAGGAGAAACTATTTTTTATATTTAGTAGTTTTTCTTCTAGCTTCTAAGGTCCCAGATTCCTCAGTTGCCATAGCCTTTTCTCTGTTTCTTCATCTCCATATCATGGAGATCAAAGAAATAGGCTTTCATTTCTTTGAAGCTCATTCCTTTAATAGCCTTCTCCTCTTTGGGCTCTTCCTTCTTTTCCTCCTCCTTTTTCCCTTCATTCATTGCCCTTACCTGAGGGCATCATCCTGCTTCTGCATTCTTTCTCCAGCAGTCTATCTTATGCCTTCCTGTGAGGAACTTGCACTCTGTGCATTCTCTTTTGGGGTCTTTGCAGTCCCAGGCAAAGTGTCTGTTTTTGTTACAATCAAAGCAAGTGTTCTTTCTTGCCATGGCCCCTATGTCCATGGGCTGACCTCTTCCTCCATAGGTCCTAGCCTGCCCCTCCCTATACTGTTCCAAGGAGAATTGGGCTGGATTGGAGGATTCTTTTCCTCAGAGAGTGAAGGCTTTCATGTTTGTTCCTTGCTTCATGATTAACTCCATATAGTCTTGAATGCAGTCTTTTCTTTATCCTGTATAAAAGATCTGCCTCATTATTTTGGAGTCTACTACTTTTTTCCAATAGACAGACCCCATTTGGGTCTTCTGCTGCAGGGTTTCCTTTTGTTTTGTAGTGGTGCCCCAACCACCTGGTTAGGAAATTATATATATTTTCATCTTTGTATTGGTGGCAGCATTCTAGCTTTGCCCTTGCTTCATCCTTGGTGTTCACCAATTGGAACCTTTGGTCCATTAGATCCCATAGAGTGTCCATAGCAGGCCACACTCCCTCATAATCCATGTATTGGGTGAGCACTTGTCTGGCCCATTGTTCTACTCCCCACTTGTTGTCATCTCCATCTTTCAGTCTTATTCTCAAGACTACAGCAATGCATTTCCCTTGATTGTTTGAAAAGGACTCTGTATTGCTTTTTATGTAAATATTCATTTATACTTTCCAACTTGTGTACTTTGATTTTGTTCTGTGAAACATTCCTGGCTCTGATACTACTTCCACCTTTTTATTTATTTTGACTTCTACATTTCACTGCTCCTGCACCCTGTCTGTTCTTTGCAGAGTCCTTAGTTGGGCTTGGAGGTTAGCAACTTGTTCTACTAGTGCTTCAACCTGTTCTGCCATTGCCATGGCTTCTTGTTCTCCTGGTGATGAGTTCAGGAGGTTAGGGGACAAGGGCTGGTCTTCAGAGGGGCGCTTGAAGAAGTCTTCTGTCTCATAATCTATGAGCAGGCAGAAGTTGTGGTACTGGTGGGACATCTTGTCTCTCTCCTAGAATCTGCTCTGGTTCCAATATTGGGTTTAGAGAGGGAGTGTGGAGGTTGTGTAAGAGTAAGAGTGCTTGTCAAGCTTCTTCAAGCACTTCAATGCCTTCTCTAAGTTGGGGTCTGGGGTCTTTGAATAATTGAACTTCCAAGACCCTTCTTCTAAAGATGGCTGCTTGGTCCACAGGGATATGATATGCATGGAGTAGGTTCTTGTTGAATTCTTCTTCTTCTCAAATTCTATCTAGGAGATATAGGAGAAAATATTTGTCTTTGAAGATGTTTACATGCTGATTGTCTGGGGTGGGAGTTTGGTATTGGTCTCCTTGGAATCATGCATGGATCCACCCATCTTCATCTTCTGAGATGGAGTAGTGGAAGCTTTCTCTGCTATTACTTTCTGAGGGCCAACCTCCTTCTGGTGTGACCTCTTATTGTGCTCATTTGCTGTTGTAAAAGCGATAGTGTCTGTCGATGTTGATATACCCATCATTGAGATCAAATGAATACTCCTATTATAAAAATCCCCTCTTTTTCCACTTTTTGCCAACCACTTAGCTATGCCCTTATCTTCGGGCTCCACTTCAACCCTCATTTAGACTGTGCCTGGCCACTGTGCCTATCCTCTCACCTTCATAACTGCTTGGTTGCCATCACTTCTTAACTCCCTTCATAGCCTTCCTGTTACGGAGCATGTCCTTCTGGACTGCTAACTACAAAGGTTCTTCATGAGGAGGCATTCACAAAGAGGCACAATGTCTCTTTGAAAGAACAGAAAGGCAAAGGGAAACTGTTGAGGCAACAGTTCAGGCAAGAGCAAGTCCAAACAAGAGGAGGTGGAATTGTGCAGGTCTAGCTTGGGGTTTACAAGTGAAGTAGCTAGCTACTTATAGTTCAACATAATGTGCACAGACCAAGATAAGGGCAGACATAGAAAGGGATAGAAGGCAATAGAACAGAGAAGAACAGAGAGGAACTATTGTGAAGGTTTGTATGGATTACAACAGCATGCAAGAGAACACTGTTAGAAGGTATAGTCCAAAGAGGAAATAGCTAAGTAAGAATGGAGATAGTGAAGGAATAGTCAAACTCATCAAGAGAGAACATTACAAGAAAATGTAAGTACTTTGTGTGTGGATGTGGATACATGAATGGGATAGTTTTGGATATGAAAAGGACACCAGGATGGAGAGAAAGAATTGTAACAGTACCCCCTTTGTAGCCATGCAGTGCTGCTGCATTCCTAAGCACTAGAGGAGTCTGCACCATTGAGTACCAGCTGCTCATCAGAAAAGTCCTCAACAGTAAAGGGGCAGTTTGAGAACAAGTGTCCAGTAGCTCCACAAAGGGAGCAGTGGAGGTCTGGGCAACTTCAGCCATGTGTCCCCAGCAATTGCATGAAGCACAATGGGAGGTGAGGCAGCAGGAGACAGGATGTCCTGGGGCATATAGGGAATAGTTGGGACACCTATAGAGTGGACAGCTCCATCACAGATGTCCAAATCATCCACAGGTATAGCACCTGTGTCTAGAGAGATCTATGGCGGCAAGATGGATGGTGACCTCTGGTTGGATGGGAAGGATGTGAGAGGGGGAAGAGAGAATGGTAGCACCAGTGGGGAGGTCTCTTGTGCAGACATTGGTAGATAGTGTGAGGTCAGGTGGAACAGGCACAGGGGCAGATGGTGGACAGACAGGTAGAGAGCTGTTAGGAGAAGTAGGGCAAGTGATAGGTGGGGATTCCTAGGAGGCATGTAGGATGTCAGTGGTTAAATAATCATCCAGATCTGTCTCAGTGAGAGAAAATAGAATAGCCTGTGGGAAATTGCCTAAGACACCAGGGGAAAAGGTGGAAATTACTCTTCCAAACTGGTGGTGATCCATCAGATCTAGGGCACAGAGGTGGAGTTGATTGAGCATTGCAGTCTGTGTAGCAGCAAACATAGGGTTTGATGAAAGAATTCTAGGGGAGTGGGAGAACAAGTACAGGGAGCACATCTGATGGAAGAACAGAATTGCTTCCATGAGAGAAAGCGAATGTCTGAAAAGTGGAATAGTTTCAGCGATAGTTAAGAGTTGTGGGTGCTCCAGAACATGGGTATAGATAGCAAGTCTTTGGAAATGGAGGAGGCATGATGGGTAGAGTTGTTCAAGGGCCCAATTGGGGATCTTCCAGCAACTAGGATTCAGTGGGGAGATAGACACCCATGGGGTTTGAATAGCAGCAGAAGGGGATCTGGGAACGTCAGGGGAGCTAGGGCAATGGGGTGGTAAAGGAGCAGTAAGCAAGGTAGGCAACATAATGGAAGTCATGACTCAAGTGTGATATGGTGCGATTGATGGTGGTAGGGAGGAAAGAATGACAATGAGGATAGCAATGATTGTAGTGAGAGAAATAGGTGAGAAGACAGCTGTGACAATGAGGATCTGGTGAGGGGTGAGCATTATTGTTCAAGAAGCAAGGAAACTCTTATGTATATTGTCTGAGGAGGACAGGAGTGTGATGAAGGTTTCACTTAGACTTCCAGGTATTCTCAGAAGTGGGATATCCTTTCCACTTGATCAGGTACTGGTGGCAATTAGCAGAACCCTGATGAGAAAGTATAGCCTTGATCTCATATTCTTCTTCACCATCAATAAGATCTGGTGGAACAGGAATAAAGTTTGGACCATGCTCTGGTGTAGAAACTAAAATGTGCCTGCGTGTGAGGCAAGAGAAAGGTAATGGGGCAATATGTTCATCCCAGGGAGTCGCAAGGCAATGCCAAATGGCTGGAAATAGGTAGTGAAATGGACGAAAAAGAGTGTACCACTGGTGTGGACAACTCCTATGGGGGCCTTCTCCAAAAAGAACCAGACTCTGGACTTCCAATGCATTCCCAGACTTCTGCGTGCAATGCAGACAGTGAGGGAGGACTAGGACCAGGCATTCAGGCTTATACTGGGCATACTAACACAAAGGAGGAGCGGAAAACTTGTATTAGGTAACTAATGACATGTCTAAGTAGTGCTCAACTAACATAAAACAATGTCAAATAGATAGAAATAGTAAAACTGGCCCAAAACAATGTAAACCAGTCACAAACAAACATACCCAGACATCAGAATACTGGGAAACATCACTGGGAAGTAATCCCGGCCGGTATAAACCAACTCTGGCCGGTATCTGCGCAACCTGGTCATGTAGGGGATTGATCCCAACTGGAAACACACCGGAAAGTCATCTGGTCTACCGGGATAGCGTCGGGATGACCGGGATAACATCGGATGAGATGTCATGTCATCAGATGCCCTATAAAACTGAAATACAAATGTAGGGAACCAAGGTTCTCTACATCCATAGGGGAGTTAAATGCTGACTGTCCCCAGTCAGTGGATCTCTGGGAGTAGTGGAATCCAGGTATAGCAGGGGTGATACCAGTCGGCATAGTGGTTCCGGCTTGTGATACCGATGATCTGGGTGATGTGATAGGTCCCATGCACAGTGTGGTGGCCCTGGTGCATGCTATGGATGGATCCAGTGATGTAGTGATACTGGTAGTGGCTAGTGCGATCTTCTGAAGATGTGATGCCTTTGATCTGGTGATGTGATATGTCCGGTGTGCAGCGTAATTGGTGGGGATGTCTCCAATAAGTGTCTGGAGCTGGGCGGAGTTCATCCAGAGTGGGCTGGAGTTTGACCAGATGAGAGCAATGGCTCTGGTGCACAGGGTGCTGGTTCCAGTATCTGCTATGGGTGGGACAGGTGATCCTCTGCAGAGATGACTCTGGAGGGCATCTGGAGTGGATAGAACTTAGGCCAGATGATGTAGCGGTTATGACTAGGCATTGTTTGGGAGCAGAAATGGATGGTCTATGAAAAATCAAGGAAGCAGATGAAAAAAATGAAAAGAACTAGCTATAGATGCGAGATACCACTCGACTTGTCTTCATTGGGCTTCTATTGGCATCTATACCTTCCGGAGTTCCTTCAGAGGCAGGATACCACCCAGCTTGCCTTCTTTGTGCATCTTTCAGCTTCTATATCATCCAGAATGCTATAAAATGAAAAGAAATGGATAGAACAAAATGAAATGCTTGAAAAGCAGCCTCAAATGACTGTATGCATGAAATTGGATGAAAAGGTGGTATTCAGAAATGAAAAATCGGGGCCATTTTGGCGAAATCCCAGACTCAGTGAAGTGAAAAACATACTTAATTCATCAGAAAGTGGTCTGGTGGACGTCTGGATGACAGCTGCCTCTGCCAGATAAAAAACTGGCTTGACCCATGGTCAATGTGGTCCATCCCCCCAGGGGCTTGAAATGATGCCCTCCTGGGCATCAGAATCATAAGAAAAGAGAAATTAAAGGAGGTGGGTGTGAAACGTCCAAAGTGCGCAGGGTTAGTAGAAAGTGGAACCAGGGTATTATGTATGGTAAGGGGGATGGATGACTGCAAATGCAAATGTGAAAAGGTTAAAATTGGTGGTGTACCACCTGAGTCCATGTCCGGCTTGATCCTCCAAGTGTCTGGCTCGCTTTCCTGTCCCTCCGGCTCTATCCCTGGTCTATCCAGCTTCATCTCCAGTGTACCCGGTGCTGTGTCAACTGTTCCTGGGTCAATTCTGCATACCTCCGGCCTGATTTCCCGCGCTCCCAGCTCAGTTTCGCCTACCTCCGGACCAGTTCCTTGGCTTTCCAGACTGCTTCCATGGGCTTCATCTTCCAAGACATCTGGTGTGATAGTGAGCAAGTCCTCCCAAGCATCCAGCTGTGTCTGATATATCCTTGAGCTCTTCCAGGGCGATGGCTAGTGCATCCAGCTTGATGTCCAGTGTGTTCCCATCAACTTTCCGGACCTCTAGCTCGATATCAGTGGATTCTGGATCCAAAGCCTCTATGTCGTCATCCCACCACTCCAGATCTGCTCTAACCAGCTCCAGCATGTCTTCCAATGCGACCAGGTCGATTGCAAGTATGGCCAGCTCAACCTCCAAGATGTCCAGAGTTGTTTCAGGGGTCCCCTGCATAGTGTCCGGTGGCGATCAGCTCAGTACAACCGGTGGTATATGTATCTGGTGTGGTGTGTAATGTACATATGTGGAGGTAAGGCAGGGTCCAAGGCAGGGATCTGCTGAATGGGGGACCTGGTATCAGATGAGAGGAGGCAGGAAACCTCCGGAGTGGGAGAGGCGGATATAGCTGGTGAGTAGAAAAGAGGGGCAGATGTCCAGATGATCGGTAAGGGGTTTTGGACCGGACTTGTGGTGTAAGGTATCGGATGTGGAGGTGGAATAGCTGGTAGGACAGCTGGGACCGGACTTGAACAATATGGCATCGAATATGAAGGGTGACTAGCTGGTAATGTGTTCTGGACTGGACTTGTGGTGTGTGGCATTGGACCAGGGAGTGCAGCAGTTGCTCTGGATGTGACTTGGGAGAGTAGGAATGAGGCAGCATCCATGACATACTCCATTGGATAAGGCTCGTCGGGGTAGATCTCCAGATGGACAATCTTGAGCCAATAGTTAAGGCATGTTGCCAGGTCAGATGGGAGGCCTGTGAAGAAAAGCTCATTCCATTCACATTCACCAAGCCGGCCAGCACTAAGGAGAGGGATAGAGATCTTGAAAAAGCTCTGGTGATACTGGCCAAGGTCATCCAAGGTTCGCATGGAGTCATTCCAGAACTGTTGGACAAGGGCAATTAGATCTTTCCAGGCATATACCAGCTCACATCCTGGATAAAGCTCTTTTACTGCCTTGATGAACCAGAACCAGCTAGATGTCAGGTTTGATACCTCTTCTATCATCTCCCATAGCTCTGCTTCTTCAAAAACTGCATACCTGATCACCAGCCAGATGGCATCTCAATCATTAAAGCCAGCCCAGTGTAGAGAACCGTAGTTCCCTACATCTGTATTTCTGATTTATAGGGCATCCGATGCTATTGCAACACATCCGGTGTTATCCAGGTCGTCCCGACGCTATCCCGGTAGACCGGATGACTTCCCAGTGTGTTTCCGGTCGGGATCGATCCCCTACATGACCGGGTTGCGCAGAAACCGGCCGGAGTTGGTTTATACCGGCTGGGATCACTTCCCAGTGTTGTTTTCCGGTATTCAGATGTCCGGGTATGTTTGTTTGCGACCGGTTTACATTGTTTTGGGCCGGTTTTACTATTTCTACCTATTTGACATTGTTTTATGTTAGTTGAGCACTACTTAGACATGTCATTAGTTATCTAAGAAAGTTTTCCGCTCTCCTTCGTGTTAGAACGCCCGGTTTAAGCCTGTAAGCCCGGTCCAAGCCCTCCCTCACTATCTGCATTGTGCGCAGAAGTCCGGGAACGCATTAGGAAGTCCGGAGTCCGGTCCCTTCTGGAGAAGGCCCCCATAGGAGTTGTCCACACCGGTGGTACGCTCTTTCTCGTCCATTCTTATTCCATTTTTGGCCATTTGGCATTGCCTTGCGACTCCCTGGGACGAACATATCACCCCACACCCTTCTCTTGCCTCACACGCAGGCACATTTAGAACTTTACACCGGCTTGCTAATTCCTCTACATCCTTCAGGAACTGGAGAAGTTGGCATGGTGTGCCATCAAATCTAGGAGTGTCAGGGGTGTCCTGGAATGGTAAAATAAATGTTGGTTGTGTCATAACGGAATGCTTAAAGGCTTGGATATAACGTAAATGAATAAATAAGGGTCGGATGTACAGTAAGTCTCATAAATGTCACCAGCTAATGTAAAATAGGGTCGCAAGGGAGTCGGGAAAGCGGTATCAAGGCTTGGATGGTGTAGTAAGTGGTAGAAATGGGTGAACAAGCGTAGCAGTAGAGAAGAAAATGTTCAAGTTTGAATAAAATAAAAAAATGAAAGGGTGAGGCCAAATGAAATGCTGGACTCCCTTGTAGTGGGCTCCAGTTGTAGAAACTAAAATGTGCCTGTGTGTGAGGCAAGAGAAAGGTAATGGGGTGATATGTTCATCCCAGGGAGTCGCAAGGCAATGCCAAATGGCCGGAAATAGGTAGTGAAATAGACAAAAAAGAGTGTACCACTGGTGTGGACAACTCCTATGGGGGCCTTCTCCAAAAAGAACCGGACTCCAGACTTCTGATGCATTCCCAGACTTCTGTGTGCAATGCAGACAGTGAGGGAGGACTAGGACTGGGCATTCAGGCTTATACTGGGTGTACTAACATGAAGGAGGAGCAGAAAACTTATATTAGGTAACTAATGACATGTCTAAGTAGTGCTCAACTAACATAAAACAATGTCAAATAGGTAGAAATAGTAAAACCAGCCCAAAACAATGTAAACCGGTCACAAACAAACATACCCAGACATCAGAATACTGGAAAACCTCACCGGGAAGTAATCCCAGCTGGTATAAACCAACTCCGGCCAGTTTCTGCACAACCCAGTCATGTAGGGGATTGATCCCAACTGGAAATGCACCAGGAAGTCATCCGGTCTACCGGGATAGCGTCGGGATGACCGGGATAACATCGGATGAGATGTGATATTGTTGGATGCCCTATAAAACTGAAATACATATGTAGGGAACCAAGGTTCTCTACACTGGTGTGGTCCAATAGGAGGATAAGAGGAAAGCATGGAAGACATCATGGATGCACCATGTCAGTGGCAATTTCAATTGATACACCACAGGGGAGAGTACCTTAATGATCTCAAAGGGTCCTTCTCTCTTGGGGGTAAGTTTCTGTGATGGGTACCTGAGTTTAAGGTTCATGGACTCAAGCCAAACCTTATCTCCTACTTTCCATAACATGAATTTAGTGGAAAGTCTTTCCTTCATGAGACATAGAGTGGTGGAATGAGCAGCAAGTGCTTCTTTTCATGCTTCAGCAAGGGTGGAGAGGCGTTCTTCTACAGAAGGAACAAAGGACTTCCCTAAAGGAGGATAAGCTCTAGGTTTGTATCCCATCATGAGGAAGTAAGGTGATTGGTGGGTGGATGAATGTGCTGTGGAGTTGTGGGAGAACTCTGCAGTAGGAAGTAAGGTACTCCAGATACCAGGGCATCCTTGACAAAAGATCCAAAGATAAACTTCAAGTTCCTGATTGGTTCTCTCTGTTTGGCCATCAATCTGTGGGTGGTATGTGGAGGAGAGTTTTATGTCATACTGAACAAGTCTGGCTAGTTCCTTGGCAAAGGAAGAAGCAAACTGAGGACCTCTGTCAGAGATACAGGAGTCATGAAGACTGAACCTGGGGAAGATGTGCTGGAAAAAGAGTGAAGCTACTCCAGCAGCCAAGATGCTTTTGGTGCAATGGAGGAGGATTACCCCCTTCATAAAGCCATGGTCAATCACAACCAAGATGGAGTCAAAACCATTGGAAAGGGGAAGATCAGTGATAAGATCCATAGAAATCTGTTGAAATGGGTGAATAGCCAAGGAGAATAATGGTGTCAATGGAGGAACAGTGGGGTGGGTGTTCGGTTTGGATGATTGGCAGGTAGCACAACCTGTGATGAAGTGAGAGATAAAGGAGCACATCCCTGGCCACCAATAATCTTATGATAGCCAAGCATAGGTGTGGAAGAGGCCCTCATGGCCTCTAGAGGGGGATGAGTGAAGAGAGATGACAAGTTCATGTTGAGTGTCTGGAGGGATGAAGAGACAACCTTAATAGTACAGATGAGGGGCATCATAATGCCAATCTGCAAGGGAAGAATGAGGGAATAAAGGGAGAGACTTCTCCATAGCATGCAGCGCTTCAAGGACAAGTGGATCATTGGCCAAGAATAGAGTGATTGTGGAGGTAAGTGCAAGATCCAGTGCAGAGATAATTTCTGGGTTGGACAAGATAGGGTGGATATTATCAGAGGAGGTATTGACATCATGACAATGGGATAGCACATCTGTGGGGGTCATGGCTGCTCCAGGGAGAACAGTCCAGAGGAGACGATACTCCTGAAGGAAGAGGCTCCAGTGAGCTTAACAGTGTGAGAGCTTTTGTGGGGCTTTCATGAAGGAGAGGTTTTTGTTATTGGTAAAGATAGTGACTGGGTGTTCAGTGCCTAGGAGGTATTGTCACCATTCTTCCAAAGTATCAATGACAGCTAAAAGTTCTCTATCATAGATGTCATAATTGCACTCTGCATTATTAAGAGTACATGAGTAATAGGTGCATGGATGAGAATCTCCATTGACATCCTTCTGCATAAGGATAGCTCCTACAGCTATGAGAGATGTGTCTGTCATGAGAAAGAAGGGTTTAGAAGTATCCAGAAGGGTAAAGACAGGTGTGGAGGAGAAAATATTTTTAAGACAAAGGAACACAGCTTGTTGAGCAGTCTGCCAGATCCAAGATTGGGTGTTTTTGGTAAGAAGGTTTAGTGGGGCAGCGATGTCAGCAAAGTTGGGGATGAATTTTCAATAGAAGTTACAGAAACCAAGGAAGGAGCAGACAGCTTTGATGGTAGATGGGGGTTGCCACTTGGCGATAGCAGAAAGTTTGACAGGGTCCATGCATACTTGCCCATTCTCTACAATAATACCCAAATATTCTATCTCTGGAGCATCAAAGGTGCATTTGGAGAGTTTGAGTGTGAGTCCATGTTCTCTAAGACGTGCTAGGACGCAATGAGTGCATTTAATATGGTCTGTAAGGGTGAAGGAGTGAACTCTGAGATCATCCATGAAGATCTCAAGCTATTCTTCTGGGGTGATATTGCAAAAGACTCAGTTCATGAAAGCCTGAAAAGTGGATGGCGAGTTACACTGTCCAAAGAACATAACTGTGGGTTCATAAAGGCCAATAGGAGTGATGAATGCCGCTTTCCATTGGTCTTCCTCTCGAATGTGAATATTGTTGTATCCCCAGTGAATGTCAAACTTAGAGAAGTATTTGGAGTGCTTCATTCAGTCAATGAGGTCGGAGACAAGGGGGAGTGGGTAGGTGTTCTTAACAGTGTGTTCATTCAGGTATCTATAGTCTTGACAAGGATGCAATGAACCATCTTTCTTTGGGATGAAGAAAAGAGGGGATGCTTGGGGTGATTTAGACTCAATAATTCACCCAGTGCAAAGGTGTTCTTTGATGAAAGCTCTACAGGCCTCCATTTCAGCAGGGTTCAAGGCATAGGCTTTGGCTCACTTAGGAACAAAAGAGTCTTTAAGTTCAATGACATGGTCATAGGGTTGATGTGGGGGAAGAATGTTATGGTTCTTTTCTTCAAAGACATCAGAGAAGTCAGCATATGGTTGGGGGAGGGTGACTTCCTTTTTGATGTTCTGTTGGACAATTTCTGTGGCAATGGTGGTTTTACATATGGTTTCAGCAGAGAGCCAAGCATTTCTATCTCAAAGGCCTTTCTCAATATTTCTATTGGCATCAAGTCCTAACCATTGGAGGAGATATTGCTCAGGGATTTCATTATTCATGAGGAGGGGATCTTCAGGAAAGAAGAGAGTTATATCCTTCCAGTTGATGGTGGGATTTTGATCAGCCAGCCAATTCATTCCTAGAATGATCTGTGGTCTCCCTA